>PVKM010009775.1:0-36162 GCA_004027735.1 Carollia perspicillata | reverse complement strand
TCGGCCCGCAAAGACGAGAGATCAAGGAAGCTGAACCACCATGGAAATGTTCTTCTGACCATTTCCCTCAGGCTCCACCTCAGGTTCCTCAAGCTCTGGGCCCTGTTTATTTGCCCTTCACCCTTAACTTCAAAATCCGGGCTCCATTATTTAATTCTGGCACAGGCCCTTCTCATTCCGCCCTGATCTTCTTGCCCCTTGCCCTTGACCATGACAACCCTGAAGTGTCCTACAACTGGACTGGTAAAACTTTCCACTCGCCCTTCAGTTTTGGCTCTTGCTACTTGAATTTATTCAGTTCTTCTCTGTCTCCCCTTGAGGCTACTCGTAACAATATAACCATCTCCTTATCTAAGAGGTCCACTTGACCTTTTTTCCTACGTATAAATTTCTCTTCATCAATCTTTCATGAAAGAAACGTGTCAATACCCTGAAGATACCAGACCTTTTATGTCCTCCTCCACTACTTTTTCCCTTCTCCACGTCCCCTACCTTTGGGGTTTCTGAAAGGGTGACTCCTCCCACTAGTTCAGTTCTTCCATTTTCAGGCTGTTGCCCACTGTCTCCACTCACCATCTCTCCTACTTTCTCGTATCTGCTTTTGCCCCTTTCTTTTCCTTATGCCCTTTGCCCTTTCTTGTCCTGTTATCTGTCATTAGAACACCACCCCACATTTATCACTGCCTCTAATACCTGACTTATCATGTTCTTCCTGTCCTTATTGTCTGATATAACGGTTCTCAGCCCTGATTTCACATTAAAATCACCTGAGAAGCTTTAGAAACCGGAGTCTCTAACAGGTTTTCCCCAGAGAGTCTAATTTAATTGAAGAGTGCCCAAGCATTATATTTCTTAAATTTGCTTCCCAGGTACATTCAACTGTTCATCCACAGTTGAAAAGCACTGGCTCGGCAGTTTCAGCATCTATGATGAAGTTCTTTCTCACTTCCTAGCCTCACAGTTCCTCAGTTCCAATTCTAAGCATTGTCACTTCATTTCACCCGCCCCATCACTCAGACATGCCCTGCAACTCATCATCACTTAAAATAACTCTACCATCTATCAGCATAGTCTCAAAACTCTTACATGGAGCTAATTGCAGCCTTTTGCTTAACCTTTTTTTACTTCCAGTGAATAAACTTTAAAGTCTTGTTATGACCCTCCCTATATGATCCTTGACTTCTTCCAATTTATCCTACCTGATGGCTTTACTTTCAAATCTACACAACCAGAAATGCAGCCAGCCACTTTAATAATGCTACCAACTATTGGGAAGAGATACCTTTCCAGAGAAGGGAGGGAACTTCTGTTCCCTAGGAGGATCATACTGGAAGAATCTTGAGTTCTTTCCTCTAGAGCCCTTCATAGACACACCCCCAAGAAAGATATGGTTCATGAGCACCTGTTTGGTAAATACGGACAAAGAACCTGTGCACATATATCTCAGTCTATGCATCCCTCTATTGAGTCGAGGATGCAATTTCTGTCTTCTCTACCAAGCATTAAGTTTAGTTTTGCAGCTCCTTCCCGTGACTCTCTGAATAAGTTTGATTCAGTAGAAGAAATACTTAGATACGGGTTTCCAATCTGTATTCTTTAATTCAGCTATAACAGTAACAAATCTTGTGTTCAGATCCCTATTAACAGACTCAACTGATTAAATCCCTTTCATTCTCCTTGTGTTGAGGAGCCGGTCTGGGAACTCAAACAATAGGATTTGTGTTCCTTAAACTCTTTTGCTGCTGCTTACTTAGAAAAATGCACAAAATCATACTTGCTGGATCCACTGTAATTCCTTACTTCTAACCTCAGCCATATACTCACTGGTGCATTGCTTTTTAAATTATTTTAAATTATAGCTTATATTCAATATTATTTTGTATTAGTTTTGGGTATAAAGCGTTGTCGTAATTAGATAATCATGTCCTTTACAAAGTATTTCCCCTGATGTTTTCAGTACCTACCTGACACCATACATGCTCATTTCAATATTATTGACTATATTCCCTACATTGCACTTTATATCCCTGTAACTGTTCTGTAACTACCAGTTTGTACTTCTCAATCTCTTCACCTACTTTAACCAGTCCCCTAGCCCTGCCTCCCATCTGGCAACCTCTGGTCTGTTCTCTGTGTCTGTGAGTCTGTTTCAATTTTGTTTGTGCATTTATTTCATTCTTTAGATTCCTCATATAAGTAGAATTATATGGTACTTGCTTTTCTCTGACTGACTTGCTTCACTGAGCATAATACTCTGTAGGTCCATCTATGCTGTCACAAATGATCAGATTTCCTTCTTTTTATGGCCAAGTAGTATTCCACTGTATAAATGTACCACCACTTTTCTATCCACTCATCTACTAAATGGACACTTGGGTTGCTGCCATGTGTTGTCTACTGTCAATAATGCTGCAGTGAACACAGGGGTGCACATATTTTTTGACTTAGTGTTTTGGTTTTGTTTCAGATATAACTCAGACATGGAATTGCTAAGTCATAAGGCTGTCCCATTCTTAATTTTTTGAGGAAACTCTTTATTGCTTCCCACAGGGGCTGCACCGGTCTGCATTCCCACCAACAGTGCATAATGGCTCCCTTATCCTCGCATCCTCACCAGCACTTGTTGGTGGATTTATCAATGAGAGTCATTCTGAGAGGTGTGATGGAACATTATTTTTCAGTTCCTTGTATATGTTTCCTGTTCAAATCTTTCCCCACAGCCATTGCTATCTTTCCTAACCTACTGAAGCTCTAATACTAAATCTATGCCCTCCCAATTTTCAGTGTATAAACTCAGCATACAGTTTTGAGACCATATGGCTGTTACAGACTTCCTTCTCTTCATCTTCACTTTAAATTTTTTTCAATTCATCTTTTATTCCTTTGTGCTTCTCAATGATATGAAAATCTCCCCTCTCTGAAACATTCCATAATATCCTCCCATTGGTTTATATCTTTAACTTCCCCTCCCTCCAAATAATTTCTCTGCCTGCCAACATGGGCACAGCCAACAGTGTAGCTGAAAGCAAAGTCCTCAACCCTGTCACCCTGGAAGTGACTTGTTTGCTTTCTTCCCTTCAGCACATAATTCTTGAAAGAATCACCTAGATTTGCTGATTTCACTCCTTAATTTCTTTTTCATACTTCACATCTCCCCTTAAATTAACAGCAATGTCTCACTTGTAATTCATTAATAAAATAATAAGCATCATATTGAAAACTTGTGTTCAGTTCTTACATTGTCTCTCTCCTCTCTTTCTCTTTTTCCAATCCATGCAAATCCTGGGCTTCAGCCCCTCGTGTAGGTAATAATATAAAGTGGCTGTCAGTGCCCCCACTTCATATTCGTGTTTACACTTACTCACTTGGGCCTAAACTCGACAGGATTTTATCCCAATTTCTCCAGTTACTGTTCATTTCAATAAATTGCAACTTTATTTGCTAATGAGTCAGGTTCAAAAGGTCAGTGTCATTTTATACATTTTATTTATTCATTTCTCCATTATTCACTGTGAACCTGCTCCTTGCCAAGGACTATATCTATGCCCTGAAGATTAAAGGAGAATAAAACAATATCTCTTCTCAGTGATCTTATGCTTTTTTGGGCAGAAAGACTGAGAAGTAAACAAAGTATGTGATTGGTGCTATTGTAGAGGCATCGCTAACAGTTTGTCTTAACACAGAGTCACTCTCCACGTCGTGTGGGGGAGTCAGAAGGAATGCTTCCCATGAGGTGGGTAGTTCAGTTGAGCCTAATAAAACCTAGGCACTGAAAAGTAAAGACACTTCCAAGAGGATACTAGGGCAGCATTTATAAAGTCAATGAGGCATAAAGCCATATGTCATTTGGTTGGACTAGAGTACAGAATTTTTTAGAAAGGAGACGACAACGAGGAGTGGATTTGAAGAGTTATTGTGAAGGGCTGCATGTGGTGGTCCGCCGGCCCTGCGACCTCATTTGTTTTGCAGGCAATTGTCCTTCAACTAGGAGGAGCGGGGAAATCGTCACCTTTGCTTTGGGAACCTTCTCCAGGTTCCCAAGCACGCAGTCGTTTGTTACATCTGCACCTGTGCTCCTCACAATGCCCTTTAGCTCTTTCCCCACTGTGTCTCGCCCGCTGCCCCACCCCAGGGCAGGAGCTCCGTGCACGTCCCCTGGCGTCCAGACTATTGATCCCTGCTGCCAGGACCTACTTTTCCTATAAAATGGGACTTGATGCCATCTTCAAAGACAACAATTCTAAGCACATCATTCACACAATCATAGACTTTTCAGGAAATCTCATTACAACCTATTGAAAGCAATTTTTTCATCCCAACATTTAAAACTCCCCTCAGTGACCTCTCCACTTAATTATCTGCTAGTGTGAAGTGGACATGTTCAGAGTCACGGCCAAGCAGCACTATTGCCTGACTTCTATACACAGCAGAAGCTTTCTCCCCCTACGCCTTTGCTTTTCTCTTCCTGTTACACCTCTGCCTTTGAAATTCTGTCCATCCTTAAAAATTTATCTTAAAATTTGCCTTCTTCCAAGATCAAAGTTTTAAATTATTCTAAACACACAACAGTATTTTTTTGCTTTTATGACACATTCTACCTTTTTTAAATGTGACTTAAAGACGTAACTGATTCAGCCATTCCCCCGTCCATTGCCACAGAATGTAAACTTTTCGGAGTGGCACTGGGTTACCATTTTGCATGTTCTTTCATCTCAACACATTGCTTTATGCAAAGACAATGTGTGCTAGTTAGGGTAGTTACTTTCAACATAATATAAGAGGTCGTATTTTTTTTTCTTTCATTAACCTTCACAGTTCAAGATGGCTAGGGGTTCGGTCATGATAGCTTCTTGTATGCTAAATGAGAAGCAATGGTGTTGAAACTGCTTCTTTTCTACTCTACAGGAGGGTAAAAACCAACCAACAAACAAAAAACAGCAAGCAGGAAACATGTTTTCATGTTTCAAACTGAATGGTCAGAAAATGCCTTCAAGCAATATAGTAGAAGAAAAAAGAAAAATTAAAATTTGCAATGTGAACTTAACAATATTGTAGAATAACAATATTGCTTCTTAGTAGGAGATATGTTAACATGCTCCATATCCTTTCTACTCCCATCTTCTCAAACACTTCATCTGTGAGTTCCTTACGGCAGAGTGGGCGGGGCCACCTCTGTGCTCCTACGTCCATCCCAATACCTTGCCAAAGTGATTGACAGATCTCTCCTAATATGTAGAAAATGGATTGGAGAGGTTGTTGGAGAGTGACAGGAGACATTAGCAATATGTACAGATAAAATTTGATGGCTAAAAAAATAAGTCCGCTATTAACTGGGAGGGGGGAAAAATGAGAAAATAAACCTAATTTTGATATATCATTCAGTGACCACTATGCACATAATCCTGATAATGTAAATACAAAGTATTAATTTAACTATCAATGTTATATTAGGAGCATGTGGTGAGGGGAAATGGCATGCTATTTTAAGAGAGTTTAATAATCATCCCTTATAAATAGGAAATCAAAACATAGCATCTAATATGTATGCATCAGTTAATAGCAGTTTAACATTTCATTCCGGGATATGGAGGTGAATACTAAGATTATGCAAAATAAAACAACTTTATAAAGGAGCTCCAGTTTGATTGTCTCTAGAAAATGAAATCACTGAAGACTGGTCAGGTGACTACTGGTTTCAGCGTTATCATCAGACTTTGGCTGTATAAGTACAATCCTAGATGCTTAAATGACTTTAAAAGTATTGCTAGAAATTTTTAAACTTTGATCATGTATTTGACAATATAAGAACTTATGAATAAATTAAATCTGGGTGTGATAACATCCATTTAAAAATGATAACATCTATTTGGGGCAGAAGCAGAAGAAGGCATTTAGATAAACTTGCTGTGGGCTTCAAATTGGTGAAATTGATCAACAGGGCATTCTTACCTTATGCATTAAAGGCACTAGGAATCTATGATTTCTAATGTAATATCTTCTATTCTTCGAATTTATTTTAAAGAAATAGCCAAGATTATATACAACCATTTCTATCATTTGCCTTCTTTGTGGTTTCTTTTGCCATTGAAAAGATTTTCTTTTTCGGTTTCGGTAATTAGCTGATTCACACTCTATACTTATGCCAGTTACTAACATGTCACCTCTCAGCTCCAAACCCACCCTTCTCAGGTCGCTTTTTGATCTTGGAGCCGAGGCCTACACACCCCTTTTTTGTCTGCCAGCTGCCTGTACATTGAGCTCTGCCCATGGTGGGAGCGAAGATTGTGAGACTGGAGAGGCCTGTGGGAACTTGGTCCCTCCTGTCCACTGCCTGAGGGTTTCCTGTGGCCCTTGCGGCGTGCCTTTCATCCCAGCGGCGTCAGGCCCCTCCTGTAACAGCGGCAGCTGAATACAATTGTCAGTTTTTCCCAAACTCCTAGAATCAGCCTCATTGCACCATCTTCAGAGACACTGTCCCCACCCAAGCTGCCACCTCTCAGAGGTCTGAGAGGAAACCCTTAAGATTTGATCATGCAAACCTTTTCTCATGGTCCCTTAGCCCTAGGGATAATAGCAACTTCCTATTAGTTACTCTCTCTAGGATTCTTTAGGGTTGTTTTTTTAACCAGTTTAGCTCCCTGGTTAGCAAATATATACTTACAACATTTTTCCTCTTAAATTCTTTTTTGGAGTAAATGATATGCTTTCTATTTCCTGGCTTTATCTTGATAAATATAATAAGGATAAATCTCATATGTGTCTCTTTGTATTTTTACCACAATTAAAATATATTTGACATAGATATAGATATGGCTATGACTGTAGATAGAGATATATAGACATCTCTCCTCTCAGAAACTTCGATGAATGCACCTATGTCCCACTAGAAAAATTCTTTATTACAAATAACAGTGAATCCTTAGCAGGGAAAAAATCAATAATAAAGCAAAACAATTTTGTGAACTTTGGAAACTTGAATTGTGGGGCACAATGGTGAGACAAATAACACAAAGAAATTTGTGAATATTTAAAATCTATTGGCCCTCAAATGTGATTTCTTTTTCTCTTTTTTGCTTATCAGGAAAGAGCCAGTGAGAGTGACTCTAAACTTTAATAACTGTTTCCCCTTGACCCTTACACTAGATTTCCTTTGCATTGTTTCCAATAACTCTGTTTTGTGTGAATGCCTCACTTAATAGTTTCCACATGAATTCCACGAGAATTTAGATATTTTGTCAATTCAAGGCATTCTCTGGGTGATGTTTTGGTTCATTCGATGCTGCCTGCTCCACTCAATGTGTTCGTTCGAGTTAATTACTGTGCGGGATGTACTGTGACAAAATGCGTACCTTCATCAAACCTCATCCTCAGTGGGGTTTCTACTTTGATGAAATTGAATTAAGTAGATAAAATCAAAAGGAAGGTGGTTGAAAATATATATAATCACAATTTAGTGAGTTTTTATGTTCCCGGGAGCATTTATTAAAACCCTTCTTTCTAAATGACACCCAGAGCCCATGTAAAAGTTTTTCTCCACCTGGAAAAAAAATGCTTGTTTCTTTTGCACTTCAGCCTTGAACAAAGAAATAAAAAATTCCACATGCTGAAAAAATTTACAGCAGAAATTTTGTAAAGGCAAGGCAAACTAACATTAATAAATGAAGCTAATTAGACTTGATTTGCATATTTAACTCATCTTAATTACATATGAATTCAGCAAACATTTTAAAAAGCTGCAATCAATCTTTCACAGACATGGTTAGTAATTTACATGAAATTAAAAAAAACCAGGAGCTTTGTTAATGATTATGTTTTCAATTTATATGGTATCAGATTATTTTGGTAGTAGTAGTTGAGTATATTTTTCTTTAACAATATGTAAATATGTTAGCTTAAAATTCTTTGGTTTCAGAAAGTTATTTTTTTAAAGAAGATTTGCATCAACTGTAAATGTTACATAAATTATTATGTTAAATATTTGACCCTGGTCAATTAAAAAATGATCTTCATAAAATTCTTTAACATTAATATTTAAACTTGCTAACTAAGGTAATGTCAATAATGGAAATAAGCTACATATAGCTGGTAATAAGTAGGAGAATGTTTTTCTCATAGCTGATGTAAACTTTAATTCTGCTCACCCTTGGGCATGGTTTGCTTTTTTTCTTTAAGAAAACAATTCTTTTCTTTTGCTTCCTTTTCATTGATCATAAAATTTGAGATAAAAATGCATAGGGCAGCCCTGGCTGCTGTAGCTCAGTGGATTGAGTGCGGGCCTTCGAACCAAACAATTGTGGTTCGATTCCCAGTCAGGGCACATGCCTGGGTTGCAGGCCAGTTCCCAGCAGGGGACCCACGATAGGCAACCATACATTGATGTTTCTCTTCCACTCTTTCTCCTTCCCATCCCCTCTCTCTAAAAGTAAATAAATAAATAAAAATATTTTTTAAATGCATAGGGCACAATTTCACAATATAATTCTCTCTAAACTTAATAAGCTTTATTTAGAGCTACTTTAAGAAGTTTTTAAAATAAGCAATTATTTTGTTTTTACTATAAACAGTTATTTTCTGGAACGTACACAGGAATAACGCTCCGTGCCGCCGTGTGAGCAGCGGGCAGGGTTACTGAAGTGGGAAGTAAGAGGGAGCTGGGCACAGGCAAAAACAGGGCAACTTTTTCTTTATTCTGTGCAACTGTCAAGTAGGTGTGAAATTCAATTATTAGGGCTCCATTTCCTAGAGTTCATCTTTTTGAGGATTCTTTTATAAAGTCAAAATTCTGAAAGGTTAATGCATTTGCCTGAATTGCCTTGAAAACGCAGAGGTCGCATGGTGAAAAAAAGTTGGTGAAAGGTAAACTTATAAACCTTACTTAATAACTTTCCTAGGAAGGCCCTAGGATGGTGTGTGTGTGTGTGTGTGTGTGTGTGTATGTGTGTGTGTGTTCACTACTTCAAAACTATTTATGAAACACCTCTCATAAGCCAGCTCATCTTTGCTATTATAATTATGGAGTGATGGAGAGAGTAGAAGTCATCCCTGCTGTCACAGAGATTGCAGTCTACATGTTGGTACTAATAATTAACCCTTCTTGAGCACTTGCTGTGTCCCAGGCAGCACTGCAGGCACTTTACATGAACTCCTTAGATCCTCACAACGATGCCATCATGTAGATGCTCCTATTATCCCTGTTTTAGAGAGGATAAAACTGAGACTCACAGTGTTTCAAAGACAGGGCAAAGGCCAAATTCAAATGCAAGCAGTGTTACTTCAGACCCTGCGCTCTTAATTTTTCTATTTAAACATTGGTTCAAATATGATATGAAAATGAACTTTTTATTGGGTTGGCCAAAAAATTCATTTAGTTTTTTCTATATAATGGCTCTAGTAGTGCTTAGTTGTCTTTAAATTCATTTGAAACCATTTTGTTAGATTGTGACAGCTGTCACATCAGCATAAATTTTTAAAAAACTTATTGAAATTGGTGAATTTTTGTACAGCCATTTTAATATTGAAAATGGAAGAAAATATGCAACATTTTCAGTGTATTATGCTTTATTACTTTGAGACCGGTAAAAATTCTACCGAAAGGCCAAAAAAGATTTGTGCAATATATGGAGAAGGTGCTGTGACTGATCATACGTATCAAAAGTGGTTTGTTAAGTTTCATGATACTATTGACATTTTGGCCAAATAATTCTTTGCTGTGGGGCTGTCTTATGCATTGGAAGATGTTTGGCAGCACCCCTGGCCTCTATACACTAGAAGCCAATAGCAGGAGATAGCTGACATACTTGAAATAACCAAATTAATAACATGTTATTGGTGAAAATAAAAAATGTGTCTTATTTTATGAAAAAAAAGTAAACGGACTTTTTGACCAACCCAATATTTTGAGATTGCATATTAGCTCAAAGTATATTAATGTAATATATGTAAATTCTATGCATAATACAACGAATACTGTAAGACAATAGTATACAGCTTAACTCTTACAACTAGCTAATGGCTATTGCACTCTCAGACATTTTATGAGTAGGGGAATAAAGGTCTCTCCAGCCCTTTGTTAGGGGCTGAATTTTGTCCTCTCAATTCCTGTGTTGAAGACTTAACCCCCAGTGCCCCAGCGTGTGAATATATTTGGAAGTAGGGCTTTTAAAGAGGTAATTAAGGTTAAAAGAGGTCCTTGGAATGGGCCCTATCCAATCTGACCAGTGCCCTTATAGGAAGAGGAGGCTAAAACACAGATAGGCAGAGAGGAAGGACCACGTGAAGATATAGGAAGAAAGTCTTCTTCCTATACCTAACAAACCAAGGAGAGGGCTCAGAACGAAACCGACCCTGCCAATATCTCAATCTTGGATTTGTAGCCTCCAGAACAGCGAGAAACTAAGTTTCTGTTGTTTAGCCTGTGGTACTTTGTTATGGTTATGGCAGCCCCAAAGTGACACACCCTTAATCCTCTCTACGGGGTCAAAGGATGAGACCACCACTCAATATCTAAAACAAACAAAACACCCTGTGTTCATCATGTACTTCAGTTAGGAAGAGTTACCCTACCCAGAGCTGTACTCCTTGAGCAAACCCAACTGCTGCTCTTCTATTCAGTTTTCATGAAGAGTTACTTTGGATGGTGATGGTTATGGAGGCAGAGTGGGTTCGGTCAGGCTTAGAAGAGCTGTTGCATGGACTACTAAGGCTCGTTTTTTGTCTCGTACAGAAGTGGGAGAAAGTTGATATCAGACTTACAAACATGTTCACTGTATTGAATCTTCTGCCAATTGGCTGACTTTCAAATTGTGAGTCTGATGCTATTTGGCTTTTCAAGGAGTGTTCACTGAAATTAGTTGTCATTGATTAATTATATAGGTTTAAAATAAGTCCTGGTTGTTTACTTCTAAGCAGGGCTGTGGAATTGTTACTAATGGATTTGACAAGTTAAAACTAGTTCTAGTAGTTGTTACCATGGCTATAGAACAATGAGTCTTTTTTCTGGGCATGTGGTTATTTTTTATTCTCAGTAGCCAGCAAAAATGGAAAAGTAGAACAAGGAATAGAAAAGAAGACTACCAATAAATCTATAAATGGTAATGTCTTTTACTCGTGTAGGCACTATGCAAAATTACTTTTCACAAAGGTCTCCAACTCTAAATAAGAATTTAAAATATTACCAATTTTGTATGGTATGGATTAAGAGTTACTTACTATGTGTAAAGAACTTACCATAGTATTTATACAAATGAGAAATATTACTAATAATTTTCCAATGGGCTGGCATTCTAACCCTGTAATTTCACTACAGCATCACATTTTTCATCACCACAATATACTGCCTCTCGTAATAAAATCCATACAGAATATGATATAATTTATGCAAAACTAAGGCAGATAACATGACATGGTGAAGAAAAGTGAATGAATGTGCACAGACTGTACCATGAGACACACAAAAGACACTGTTCACCCCAGCTATGTTTAGGGATGACCTGAAATGGGTGACTGGCTTTTTATTGGATAGTTTTCTGTGATATTTACTTTTTTCAACCACATACCTATATTTCTTTTCTCCAATAAAATGTAGTTAATAAAAAAATATGGGGGGATGTTTTTACTAAGAAGGTCATGATGAAACTTTCTGGAGTAATGGAAATGTCCTATAGCTTAATAGCAGTTATACAGATAATACGTAGATAAAAATTCATCAAGCTAAGTCCCCAAGATTTGAGCATTTTACTGTAAGTTATATCACAAAAGGTACTTCAGCACATCACAAAGACATTTTAAAAAATAGCCTTGCCCTCCCCCCCAAAAAAAGCCTGAGTTGGGAAGGCTCACTCTCCATTTTAAAGTCTTTTACATTTTTTCCAAAAGAATATTGAACCCATTGGTTAAATAAATAAGTCATTACAATGAAAGTGAATTTTGTGAATATTAGCTCTTTAACAGTTTTGATGATGGTATGTTTGGTTACTTGTTTTATGATTATTTATAATTTTATATTTTATGATTATTTTATGGTTTAATATTAGGCTTAATTTTAAGAGTTTTTACATTTTTGTCCTAAGGATTATATTAGGCTTCCGATACATACTATTTCTCAACTTTTCACATAGAAAAGCTTTTAATATTAGAGGAGACAGTAGTAATCTTCCTGCACAGGGTTCAGGTCAGCCAGGCCGGGTCGTGCTGTGGCAGCACACCCCCTCCAAACCACAGAAAAGTTTACATCGTGCTCCTCATCGTGCTCCTGGAAGGCGGGGCTCTGCCAGACGTACTCACCTAGGGTCCGGGGTGGCCCAGCAGCTGTCTTGCAGGCTGCTGGTGTTTGCCAGACAGCAGGGGTGTTCCTGGGGGTATTGCACCTCTGATCAAATGCTAGAAAGGTGCGGTTGCAAAGAGCACGTGTGGGCACAATGAAAGGAAAGCACTGCGCCCAAGGCTTCAGTGACCTGGCAAATGCTCAGCGGCCCTCTTCACCCAGGGTCATCGGTCGTCTCCGTGTAGTTGTTATCTAAGGGGCGATGACAAAGTCAGTGGTTAAAGATGCTCCTGGGTTACAATCAAGTCCGAGCGAAGGAGCTGAGAGACTATGACACTGTACATTGCATGTCCTGACTGATTAAGGTGGAAATACACATTGGGAAGAAGACCAAGTTGTTTGTTCAAAAATTAACATATCCAAGGGTGGATTTTTAATAATCTTTAGTTGTGATCTCCATGTAACTCTTCAGATTTTTGCTCAATTGTTTATCAAATCCTACTCGAGCTGTCTTGGGTTTTGGGGATGACAGAGTGGTGGACAAGACAAACAAGTTTTCAACAACCTTTCTCTGGTGGGACTTAATTCTAGTGGAAGGAAACTAACAATGAACCAGAAAACAAATTCATTAAATAAATTTCACTGATGAAGAATGATATGAAAGAGACAAAACAGGGTGACCTGTTTGTTGGGTGTCCACTCTTGTTGAAACAGTGAAACCCTGAATTCTCAGGGGTTTGACACAGTGACAGCTTAGTTCCCATTCATGGAATGCCCAGCCAGAAGGCCCTATTTGGTGGCTCTTCCCCTCATGGTGGTTCAGAAACTCAGGCTTGTTCCAGGGCTCCTTTGCCTACGGCTGAATAGAGGCAAAACTGAAGAGCTTAGGGGATTGTGTGGGATGTTTTAAGGGCCAGGCCTACATGGGACTTACTTCAGTGGGCAGAGCTCAGCCACCTGGGTACATCTGACCTCAAGTCTGGCTGAGTGCCCAAGAGAAAAAGGAAAGGGTTTGAGTTAAAAGCAGAATGAGAAGGATAAGGACGTGTCTATAGTTACAGAAAAATACACAAAGTAGAGAAAACAGAAATATAAAGGCAGGACTATGCTAGGCCTGTTAGAAGAAGAGGGAGACCAATAGGACAGTGTTACATTTTTATGTTTGTATTTCCTTATTTATCCTGACAGGATAAGTAGGAGGTTGCTGGCTCAAAGGTCAGACAGTTTATTTACTCTCCGAGCAGTTTGTGTTAATTTGTCACCCCCCACTTTCTCATGGGGAGAAGCAGCAGAAGCCAGGTGTACCCTCTGGGTGCAGTGGAGTTGTGCACAAAAAGAAACCCCTAAATTATGAAAGTCAGGGTCTATCTGCTGTTTCTCTGATGGGGTATATGTGTGGGGAGACAGAGAGGAGGTCACTTGTTTTGAAATATAAATAAATCCTCTCTGGAAGGAGGAGAGGAAGGCTTCTAGGCTTATAACTCCTGGAAGGTAAACAAACAAACAACAACAACAACAACAAAAACCCAAATGCTTCAGGGAGAGATGCCCCTAAATCTCTCCAAAGTTCTCTATCTTTACAGTTGCTGTTTAATCATCCTTCAACCCAGGGATAGCACTCTTTGCTCAGAAAGCCCTGACCACATAGAAATACGAAAATCCTTGTGGAACACGGTGCATGAGAAGTGAGAATGGACAAAGGTGAGGTCTGAGAGCCAGACAGGTGACAAGCAACATAGAGCCTTTGGACCTGAGTAAAGAGTGTAGAACTTATCCTGAGTGCAGTGGTAATTGTTGGAAAGGCTGTAAGCTGGAGCAGGACACAATCTGACTCAGGTTTTATTGATCATTCTGGTGGCTGGAGAGAAATGGATGGGGAGAGGCGTGAGAGGAGGAACAGGCGGATCAATCAGGCTGCCGCTGCTGTCATCATGCTCCAGATGATGGTGTCTGGCGTCAGAGGGGCCACGATGTAGAGCGACCGAGCAGGGCGAGGTAGAGCTGATATACTGGATGATGTGTGCGGTGGGCGTGGGGGAAGAGGAGAGCTGTTCTAATTTTCAGGTGTTGGATGGCCGAGGTTTTTGGTTTGAGCCATTGTGATGCCATTTCCTCAGAGGGAACAGTTTGGCAAGAATCAAGACAGGTGATTGGGAAGTAGTGAGTTAAAAAGTCTGCTTGAGCATTTTATGTCTGACATGCTATATTAGACAAGTCACCAGCAGGAAACAGATGACACGTGAGGGAAACTCCAGTTGAATATTTATAGAAATGTGAGCAGGGTTAATGGACCAAACCCAGCACTCGAGGGCTAGTGACAGTGGGAGGCCAGCACTGCCCCCAGGTCTGAAGGGAGGGTGAAGGCGAGCGCTACTGGAGGCACGTGGGCTGTAGCTATAGGAGAGGACCTGCACCACGGGCGCTGTGGGATTAGGCAGCAGACAGGGTCACTGACAAAATCACAGCCGGACGAGAAGTGTTTGTCTGTCTTCTCCATAATTCTGCTCTTTCATACCTTTCTGGTGCTTTCCTGTGGAAGGGGACAGAGGCCTGAGAGCCCAAGGTGATGTGATTGGTAGACAGCAGGGCACGAAGCAGGGCGGTGCCCCCAAGGGAAATGGCTGAGGGGGTAGATAGAAGAAACAGCCCAGATGCGTCTAAGATGCCTTCCTTTAGAGGGGCAGAAAGGTGGCTAAGGGTAGAGAAGTCGATTTGGAGGTCATCAGCATTTTCAGTGGTTATCGTCTCAAGTTGAGAGCTAGTGTTTATCAAGCTCTTACTTTGTCTAAGCACTCCACCAACATTTCACATACACGATCTCATTTAATTTTCAAAGCAAAACCATAGGTTAACTACCTCCTCATGGGACACAGGTAATGCTGTTTAACTTCCGGGATTTTTTTTTTTGAGAATTAAATGAGACAACTGAAGCACAGTGGACTGAAGGAATGTGTTTAACATGAAACATGGCTATTAGGAAGCGGTTCCAAAGATTGAGTCCCAGACGTCGCCATCCCCAGGGCCAATGAAAGAAACCATTACAGCATCATTGCACACGGGTCCTCTGGGAGAATCAAATACTGGAGCCCTGCCGTGTTAGGTCATGTGATTACTTTCATTAAGACTCCCCTTTTTCATTTTTTTCCCACTTTTTTGAAATAAAACAACTCTGACAAGATCTCATCAAAGGAGTTATTCCAAATTTTAACATCCCGGTTTGGGTATTGCTTTTGATTAAAGTTGTTTGCAGACTAGCATATTAGTAACCCACATATTCCCCATACTCTGAAAAGAGTAGATTCACTTTTATCTTGGGAACAAAGCTGGATAGAAAAAGCTTTTTTAACTTTCCTTAATTCATGAAACATTTATCTTCCAGTCAGGTTTTGTTATAGCAGCACAAATGTGGTCCGTCAGCATTTCCATTATTTCCCCATATTTCCAGGGCTTTTCAAGAGTGCCTTAGAGATTCCACTTTAAATTAAAACTTGGCATTCAGGATTTGAATCAGAAAACTCCATTTTCCTTACTAATTAATCAAATAAGTTAGAGGCTTGCAATTTAGAAGAGGACCAAATATAAAGCTTTTATTAATACATGAAATATTTTGAGGCAAATTTGCTCATTTGAATATTTAAAAAATTATTAACACTCATTATATAAGCATAATGTTATATAGCTTTTATACATCATACTAGTTCTGAAATAAAATTAACCATGAAAGTTCCTAAGATAATAATATATGAAAACTAAGTACAACATTTTATACTTCACCTTTTTGGCCTTGTAAGTAATTTATTTCCCCTTTAAAGAATTTGGATGATTTGAAGTTCTCAGCATAATTGATGATGTTATAAAACTATCAATTTACTGAACCAGGATAACATGGGCAAGGGGGCTTCTGAGAGCATGCCAAAGTGTTTCAACATATTTTTTATGGAGTTTAAATTCATGTGGGTAAATCCTTGAGAAAAGGGATTAATAGCATGTGTTAATTCTGTAAATAACCTTTTGGAATTTAATTTGCTGAATGCAATGATGAGTGCTAATTACAGCCTAGTAGCAAAACCTTCCCAAGTTTGCATAATTCCCAAATATTCCATGAATGTCATATAGCATTAAGGGACATAATGATGACACTCTATCTTGAATGTCTCTTTTTCGTAGTCTTTTCTGCAATTTATCTTCCAGCCTTAAATGATTGAGGACTAGGTAAATGCAAGGGAGTGAATGAGAGCAGATGAAGCCTTTTGAGCAAACCTCGTCTTTTTGGGACTGACTTCTCACCAGCCATATTGGCTGCTTGCCCTTCTGGATACATACTTGGCGAACTCCCACCTTGAGACATTTGTTTTAGTTTTTCCTTCTTTCTGGAATGCTTTTTCTCCAGTTGTCTGTTTGGTTAACTCCCTTACTGACGTCAGTCTTTGTTCAAAACTTACTTTCTGAATGGGGTCAAACTACATCACTCCACTTGATCATTTGGTTTGCCCTTGGTGCCTCAGTCCCAAAACTCAGGATACCCCTTACTCTGTCTGACTTTCATCATTTTCACAATACTTACTATCTTCTAACCTACTGTGTGCCTTTTTGAAATGTCTGTTTCTTCCCTTCCTCCCTACAATGTAAGGTTAATGGGGACAAAGTTCTTTGTTTTATTCATCGATGTATCCTAAGTGCCTAGGATTGTGCCTGACGTATGTTAATTGCTCAAAAGTAACTTGTTGGATCAATACATTGTCTAATTCAATTTGAATTTCAGACCATAACAAGAATCTATCAACAATATTCCAGATATATATTTGCCCCTGGTTCTTCTACAGAATTGGAATAATTTTTCTTAGATAGTAAAGAATGCCCTTTGAACGTTGGTGTTAAAATGAAAACCCCCGCTGCTTCCCCAATTTAAATCCCCTTTGTCATGTGTTGTGGGCCATTTTTCTTGGAATCATTCAAACTGAAGCTTGGAAATTTTTGTAGTTAATTTTAGCTTTGTTTAGAAAAGATGAACTGAATGGGTAGATGTGAAGTATAGTTTTTACAAAACAAATGCTTATATTGTGTTAAAAATACTACTGTATGTGTTTTATAACGTGTTTTATACTATAATAATCTTAATGCCAAGCTTTGAAAATTCGGGAATTAAGAAATGATCTTAAAGCTAAAAAAAAAAAAGGAAAAAGGAAAAAGAACCCCACGCCCCAGCAGTAACAGAAATCACGGGCTCCCCTACTTGGCCCCTTGGCATGACAACTAGACTAACAGCAGAATGGAGTCACCTGGTGAGGGCAGCCCAAGGCTGCAAAAGCGGAGACACAGGAACTTCAGTGCAGCTGCCTGCCCGGGTGGCAGACTCACTAGCACAGCACCGTCTGATTCTGAATGTAGCTGATATCAAAAGCTAACATTTTCTATCATGAGAATGTATTAATTTGATTATTGGACTAAAGCATAAAATTAATTGTCCTTCCATGACTTTACACACATGGAATGGAATTTATTGGGTTTCATTTCTGCTTTGTCTTCCCAGGGTCAATGTGAGCAGTCACTTTACGGTCACATGCATTCCATCAATGACGCCACCTTCAATCCTAGGGTGAGTTCAGTTCTCTCAATAATTTTTTTTTAACTCTTTGTACTTTTTGCATACACAAATTCATTTTACTGAAATAAAATCCCAGGGGGAAAGGTAAGTTGACAGACTGAGTAGGAGAATAAATCTGGGAATTAATTATGACAATGGAAGAAACATAGAGATAGTACAGGGTTGCAGAAGTTCAAGACACACACACATACAACATACAGTGGTAGAAACAATGAGGAATTCACCTATTGTACTTAACTCCGCGGAAGCACATTTTTTAAAGTGTCTTGTCTAATTTGGGCTTCGGGAAAGTAAGTTGACATAGAATGGTAAATATTAATGCAGAAACATGAAACTAACAAAAGTGCTTGAAAGGAAACCCAAGAATAAACACCATTGAAGAAATTGGGACTTTCTTCTGGTTAGAGCCCAGCAAGTTTGAATGGACAGCTTTACAATTCCTTATGGAAAGGTTTGAAGTATTTCTTTCTTCATCTGAACTGATGGCACACCAAAAGTGTTTTTCCACAGCTGGAGACATTGCACTATCAGGACCGTTTCTCAAATGATGCAAATTGTTAAACATTGCTTCGTGTGGCTGAGCTAATTGGGGTTATCTTTAAAAGGGTTCAGATGGTAATCATGGAAGGATGATTTAAGTTTGTTCCTTTTCAGATGAAAGCGATTTGACAAGATAGATGACCTCTCAAGTCCTTTCAAACTCTATGATTTAATTATATCTAACATTTTAATTTGTCTCTAAGTTCCCAGTAGAGTGTGCATCTTAATTCCATATCCCTCTTCCAATTAGCTAAAGAAGAAATCTGATAGATTCCTTTTATTTAATTTCAAAATGAGAGCATAGTCAAACCTCTGTTACTTTCATGCTATTGTTATTTTTTTAAGAAAGCAGGAAAACACTAACATTTTTTTTCTACTAAAGGAAGGTTTTTTGTCCCACCTCAAATTATGCCAGTGTCTCGGTCAACCCCAGAATGTTAATGATGAGCTCACCCACAATTCTCTTCTAACAAAGGCCTCTCAGTGAGGGATTCCCATGGGACTGACTCTATTGAGCCGATATATGATGGGTTAGCTCTAGATACCAAGTAAGATTATAAAGCCGTTCAAGCACTATGGACCCGTATAATTTGGGCATTTATGCAAAAAAAAAAATCTATTCAGTGACTTACAACTTTAAGTACTCTAGGAATACTAAATGGAAACTAAAATGAAGTAAACTAAGTTTTTTGTTAGGTATTTGAGTTTGGTAAGCAATTTCAGAGCTGAAAGGCACACCATTGAACATTCCAAATAGTAAAACTTAATAAATATGGAAATAGCCAAATTAGATTTATTGAATCAGCAATCAAGGGAGACATACATTAATTATACATATTTCCAAGGCAAGATGATGAATATGAGGTCCAGGTGTCCAGCATCAAAGTGGCTAAAATGCTGTTGTTCCCACAGAAATGATGACTGCCACTCAATTCTAAATCAGCGTAGCAGGGCTGCCCTGCGCTTTCCCATCAATGTCTCTCTTCTGTGCTGTAAATATTTAATAACTACTAAGGAAATGATATTTTGTTATGTAACTGACACTCCTAAGTGAAATTTACACTCACTGTGTCAGTTGATTTGAAAACATTTATTTCACAAATCCGCTGAGGAATTATCAAGAGATTGGGAGGCAGCAGTTACTGAAAGAACAAAAAGACTTGTGGGGATTTCTTGAGGACATGGCAGTGTGACACGTTTCACCTTCAAACAAACTATCAAAGTTTTGATAATAAATGCGTTACAAGGTACTTACATAGCAGGCAGCAATTTGAATTAGTATTAGACTTGCTGATTTTTTTATGCCTTTGGGTTTTACATTTAGGTTACATTAGATAGAAATACATTTAGCTATATAAACACAATTTTAGGAAAATTCTACAATTTTAGATTTGTAAACAGAAATCACAAATGTAAAATCCAGTGTTACCTAGCTAGCAACCAAGAATCACAGATACACATGTATAATATACAACATTTTATGTATGGTCCTGAGAAGCTATGTAAATTTAACTTAATTTTTATGTTATATAGTATCAGAGCTCTGATGTCTTTATTTCTTACTGATATTTCTAAAAGAAGCAGATAATTATTTAAAACCTCTTTTTACAGTGATCTGTTCATGAAACACTTTTTAGTTTTTTTAAAAAATTTTATTGTTACTCCATTACAGTTGTCCCCGCTTTTCCTCCATTACTCTCCCCTGCCCTACCCAGCCCCACCTCCCACATTCAGTCCTCCCCGCATTGTCTTTGTCCATGGCTCCTTTATACATGTTCCTTGACTTGACCCTTCCCCCTCTCTCCCCCACTTCCCCCCCTCCCTCCCCTTTTTAAGGAACCATGTATGCTTTTTTACTAAGTCCATTTTGTAAAGTAAAATTAAAAAGTTGACAATAATTGATAGGAATATGTTTATAGATATAGACAATTCAATGTAAGTGAAAAGGGGAAAAAAGGTATGTAAAAATGCATGGCATGAAAATGAACAGGGTATACCTATCAGAGAGAGCCTCCCCATTTTTTATTTCCCAGGAAGTTGACCCTTAGTCTGACCAGGGTGGAGATTCCATCAGCCCTTCTAGCAGCTGCTGTTGGTTTTCTCCTGGAGGAATGGCATGGTGGGGTGGGTGTTCTTATCCCTCCAGGGACATTCACAGCTGTGCTAAGAGTCACATGGCCAGAATGGCTGTGCCGTGCATGCCTGGCGAAATCAGAAGCAAACTGTAAATCGACTCTCTTAGAGTGTCTCTTTATCTTTTCTTGAGATTATTTACCTCCACCATGTACATTTCAGCCAGGAATTTAGTCTCAACTCATTAATTGTTTAACAAAACTAGAAGACTGTGTGAGATAATTCTGGAAGTTCTAGGGTTCTGATCAGCTCATGAAAAAGGACTTTGTACAATGACCTCAAGTCCTATTCTCACATCATCTAGTTGACCTGTTATATTAATTCAAATATTGTTACATTAATTTTTAAATGTAGAGGTATGTATACCTTTATTGCAACTAGTTATATAAAATATGGATGTTCTGATTCCAAAATGGATAACCAATCTATATTCTTTGGACTGTGCCAGAGCAGATTAAAAAATGCTAGAAGAAAGTATACAATCAAATTGTTATTTAATTTAATTAACTTTAAATTTATGATTCTGAATTACAAATGGCCAGTCACTATTACTCAAGATTTAAACTGTATTTCTCCAGTGTATTTACTTTTCTATTCACTTAGATTGGTTTAATACCTTCTCCTTAAATACTCAAACTCTCCTCCTACATCTTCGATTTATTTGTTAAGGAGAAACCAGGAGCCATCAGAGAAGAAATCTCATCTCTTTCTGCTACATATGTGAATGCCCAGGCATCTCCAGGATCTTCCTTGTGACCCTCCAGCCCTCATGGGAGGGGTGTTACCAGCTCCCAAGGGACTGGAACATTTCAGGTCACACCTAAATCTCGTTTTTCTTTCACAGTCTTCCTTGCATGTTCTGTTATTCCTTGTTCTTCCCCTCCTACAGGACTATTTTCATCCGTCTGAAAACGTGCCCCCTAGTTTTCTGTATTTGGACGTTTGACATTCCGTCTCTCAATCAGTTGAAGGTGAAGGGTAAGGGGAAAGCCCTGGGTGCTCCTGAGAGAGAGCGCATGCCCAATTTACTGAATTTTAGTGGGCTATACCTGGTTTCCCACTTCATCTTTCTGTTAAGTTTTATATTTCTAGTACTACATTCATTATTTGTAGCATTTCTATTGACTCTTTTCAAATTTGCCTGCCCTTGTTTTATTATGTTTTGTTTGCATTCAGCTGCATATTAATTTTTTTAAACTTTTAATCTATGCTCTGAATTTTGAGTAGTGTTATTTCTCTATGATCTTATTCCTCTAGAAATTTCCTGCATCACTTTCTTCTCAACCATTCATATGGAGCTCCAAGTCAACACCACCACTGAAATTGCTCTAGATTTTCATGCTGTTGTAGCCAGTGAGCTTCCTCCATTACCGTTAGACTTTACATTCATAATCACCTAAAACATCCTTCTTGAATCCTGAGAAGTAAAATCGCCATGGTCACTGTTTCTCAAACTACCATGCTGGGTTCTTCTTTACCACTCAACTGCTAAATATTAACCAGTATCAAGGCTCAGTCTGAAATCCTGTTCTCTTGCAGACTTTCTTCTTACGTCATCTCATTCAACCTGTCGCTTTTAACTCCATCTACACGTGATGATGTCAACGTAAACCCCACTCTGATCTTCAGATTCCCTACTAGCTATTTTGCATCTTAGCCTAAATTTGTATATCTCATTTTAATATGCTAAATATAGAACTCTGGCTTTTCTTTCATGCTAATGGGTTATTTTCTGAACCTTGTCATCTTAGTCAATGTTACCCCCTTTACCGCAATGCAGAAGTTATAGGTGATGATTGTTTTGGGACTTCTTGTTTGCTTAGTTTACTAAACTAAAAAATCTCTTCACATTGGAATACAGTAAAAAGAATGACAAAAGGGGTATTTTAAAACTTGTGTACTCAATACCTCCAGCATACACTGTAGTTTAATTTATATATTGACTGTTCAGAAAAGGTGATGAATGAATGCAAAGTTCTGAACAAATGAAAACATAAGGATTTCATTACACTTTTATATCATTACATCTTATAACACCTTTATAGACCTTCCAAATTCTGTGGATATTGAACTGCAAGCTAAAATCATTTAATTCTCAAGATACATTAGTTGCTCATTAGAAAGTTTTATAGCATCATAGGGTGCTCTGATTTTGGAGCACTGGAAAATTACCCAATTTCAGTTATACTTGGCTCCTCCCAGCATCCTTTGGATCCTGACTTTGCCATTTACAAGATATATTATCTTGAGGAAATCATTCAGTTCCTCTGTAACAATGAATGAGAAATAGACAGTGAGTATTAGATAATACATGTCATGTGTTTAACTTCATGCCTGGCAGCTGGATAATACTATTCCTACCATTTCTACAACTGCCATTCCTGTTATTGTTGTTATTAATATTACTATCATTAGGAGGCTATTTTTTAAAAAACAGACATTCGTATTCTAATAAGTAGAAATTAATAAAATAGCACACACACAAATGAGTGCTTTATTCCCATGTCATTTCATGTAATATCAATTTTATAAACAGTTGCAGAACATATTTTGCACTTTCACAAAGATAACAAAATGAAATTCTCAAACTATATTAAATTAGAAATTATGTAATTTCATTACACTAGAGCTAAATCCTATGAAAAATGGATATAAGCCATAGTTGGAGTGTTTTGTCCTTTTTACATTAGAATATACCATTTAATAATTAGGTGATTTAGAGTTTTAAATGTTATCTGGATAGGTCAATTGCTTTTTCTAAGTCACTAGCATATGAACATGAATTAATGTGTGTTATCTTTTCTTGAAATCACAAATAAACAAGTACCTACAATTGCCTACCTAAAAAAGTTATCTTTACTCAATTTTAGCAAAGGAATCCGAATTTCTGAGTGTTTTGAATTTTGTTTGTGGTTCGGTCTCAAGAAGGAAGTACTTAATATTACTCTCTGGCCACTTTGTGTAGAGCAGTACAAACGGCACTGAGGTCATGCAGCTATCGATCCTCTGAAGGACGAATGATGTCAGGCAGTGCCTATACACCGACAAAATTTCAACTTTGTTTACTTCTTCAGCAATCCCACTGGATGTCAACTACCATTCTGCTGGGCCAATATTGATATGTGATGTCAGTTCTTATTCATGATTGCACCTAGATAATGCATAAGTCAAAACGTTTAGATACGTGGTAAAAAAACACCAAAACAAGTTCTATTTGAAGAAATTGGAAATGACATCAGAATAAAAAAATTAAGGGGCATGTAGCATGCTAATTTTACTTTCTATAATATTTGAATTATTTCAATGCTCCTATATATCTAAAAATCAACTATATCTTTTAAACTAATCTCATACTACAATATCCTTAAACTAATCTTTTATGAAATAACCCTGCCTTAACATAAAATAATTTCTGGGAGAAAAATTAAAGAGAAGTAAAAGAAAAAAGAATTTGTACAAACAAAATATAAATAATTAATTAGAAATTTTTAGATGTAATAAATTGATAAAGGCCTTTTCCCTTTATTTCTACTTTGTTTCATTCTTGTAAATTCAGTACTGTAAATGAAAAAGAATAGTATATTTAAGATTTTATCAGCTTGTCCCCAAAATTTAACCTTCAGTAATTTCTACTGTTGCATAAAGATAAATTCAATCATTTGTAATTTTCTTGATGGTTCCAGGAAAATTAGAAGCAACATGATTATGTCATATTTCTTGATACTTCCTCTTTGACTATAAAACTAATCATTTGTTTTTGTGTATATACAGCCTTTGAATGACAATCTTGGTCATACATGATAAATTCAGTAATGGCCTTTAACTTAGCAAATTTTTTAAGATTCTATTTCTTCATTTCTAGATAGAGGGAAAGGGAAAGAGAGAGGGAAAGAAACACTGATTTGATCAATCGGTTGCTTCTGGTGCCTCTGGCGCCCGTCCCTGCAACAGGCAACTGTGGCTGCCACCCAAGCATGAGCCCCGATGGGGAATCGACCCAGCAACCTTTCAGTTCCCAGACTGGCACTCAACTCACTGAGCCCCACCAGCCAGGGGTAACTTAGCAAATCTTTACTGAGCCCCTACTATGTCTCAGGACCTGTTCTAAATCTTAAGAGTGCAGCAATGAACAATATCAAGTCCTGTCCATATGGACTTTATATTCTGGTAAGAACCAGAGATGATAAACAAGTAAACAAATGAATAGTCTCAAGAATAATAAATACTGCATAACCAGATAAAGTAGGGTAAAAAGAGTGATGAGGTAAAAGTTGGGGTGTATAATAGAATGGTCAGGGAGGAACGGTGAGAGAAAGATATTCAAAGAAACCATGCAATGATCTTAAGGAACAATTGAAGCAGAGCCAGTGGCAAAGACCACGTTCCTGGGGCGGTAGAGGTGTGGCGTGGCGGCGTAACAGGACACAGGGAGCAAGCTAGGATTATAATAAGCAGATGAAATACTTCACATACAGAGATAACTGTTAACCTAGATTGTTAGTGGTTGAAATGTGGGACAGTTGAGGTCATGTTAGAGTAACTCCAGAGCATTATCTGTGGCTTCACAAATGTTTATTTATTAAAAAAGATAAATGCCCCACTGTGGGCAATATAAGAGATTCTTTTGGCTGACTAATACCTTAACTTTTTTTAATCCCATAACTCTTGGCATAGTTCTTGGTACTGAAAGTAATCGATTGATTAGGAAATATCAGGAAGTCTATGTAGGTCAGAATGCAAGGGCTATGTCAAAGAAGACACAGTTAAAATTAAGATGATGTTTGCTGTGACAGGATTACATTTATTTTATACTATTGATCTTAAAATATTATTTTAAAGTTTAGTACACTTTGCAGACTTCGCATGTTTATTCTGAGCATATAGCTGCCAAAAATAGTTCAAAATATATTTACTACTTTTATAGAAAACAGTGTTACTGTTCAGATTATTTGGCCATTTAAGTAAGTGGTCTTCTAAAACAACTGTCTCATTTGAACAGTTTCAAAGGACAGAACGTGTTCTAAATATCATAATATCAATATAAAATTATACATTTTTCTCTAGTCGTGATTAATTGTAGTCAGCCTAGACTTGCATATGATTTAAAAAGTTTGGAAAACTACACGTATGATAGCAGCATGAGTTTGTAAGAGACTGTTTTACACGTAGGTAATAAGTATAACGTACCATCCATTATTCCCGAGCCACATAATTAGAGCACAAAGAATTGTCACACCAATTTACTCAAAAGCGTAATTACAAGATAACTTGATTATCCCCTTTAATGTAATTTTCCCCACTTAATTGCGTGTTCCTGGGTGAATGTGACCCTGTGAATCCTTACCTCAAGAAGTGACTGCTCATTAACATGCAAAACTACCGACAGGGCCAAAGAATCTGCCCTTCCTCTTCAGAAGTTTAATTTGTATACTCAGAGTGGCCCTGCAGGGAAAATGTTTTAAAAGTTACGTCTCCCCACAGATGGTGGGGAATTTCCTGTGGCAGATTTAGCAATGGCCTTGGGGCCCAGTATGTCAATTACCACCATGTTCTGCCTCTCATCCCGCCCCAATTTAATAGCAATTATCAAAGAACTCAAGTTTTCTAGCTAAGGAAATTTAAGCTGCTATATTTAGATTACATTCAGAAACCTAACTTATTCTACTTTTCTTAAACTATTCAAGTTTCCATCTTATTTATTTTAAGGATTTCAGATATCCCTTGACTTGACTTGGGTGGTAGGCAAGCAAAAGAACCTTTCGTTTCTAACTTTAAATGCTGGTTGTATCTACATCTTGGAGTGCATGTGAGCTAGGGAAGATTCAGACCACAAAGATGGGGATTGCTATCGGAATTGAACAAAGATGTTCAAAATTTCTCTCCTTAGGCTGAGGGGTAGAATTTTTTCTTAGAAATAGATGGTTTTCAATTACATATCCAAATACAAAATTACAAAAGAAACCAAATCATTAAATTATGGGTGGCTTCCCTATTATGTTATGTTTAGCATAGCTGTAATTAGCAAAAATAGACTGTGCCTTTCAGAGATGGTAACTCTTCATTTTCTGAAGAGATTTCTGTGGCAACAATTAATATCTTCAAGAAAATATGATTCTTTCTCTAGTAAAAAAATAGGTTTTTAAAAATTCTATGTCAACAGAAGCACAGCCTAGTAAAGCACTGATTCTTAAAAAAAGCTATGAACTTTAGTTAAATATATATAGCTTAATCCTCTAATCTATTTTTATGACTCAAATATAAATTTGAGAATATTTCATCTAATCACTTCAGTACAGCTACAGCCAAATATAGCCTAACTTGAACCTCAGTAATGTAAATAAACATTATGATGACACAAACCTATGCATAAATTACCAATGTTATATATATCAAACTGCCATGATTTTATGCAACTGCACTTATGTACATATTAAAGGAAAATAAATTCATTGCAGGTTATCCCAGCAATGTTATTATGGTGAACACTATATTAATCAATAGTAATTGGCCACTTTATAAAGGACTTCTGTCAAACAGAGTAATACCTTAGGATGCTCTCACAAGAAATGAAACGTTTAACAGAATCTTTGTGGATCTACATATAATATCTTCTGCAAAGATTGGAGAGCAGAAAGACAAAGAAAAATAGAACTGTAATTAAGAACAGTCATTAAGGTGCTGTTGCTATCTCTTCTAGGTGATTTGTTTTATTTCACCCTAAAAGGTAAAAATGCATACATACTTTTAAAGCTCTAGCTAAGCACTATAGAAATGATGATTTTGAAATTAGTGGAGAGATTAATTTTTACCTTGTTCATAATAAGCACTCCATAAATATTTGTGGAACTGATTTAGATAAATTTAAAAAATCATAACTTTTTCCAACCTGGAAAGAAACAGATTTGACTGGAAATTTCGGGACATAGACCTATGTCAGCTGCTAAGGTGGACGTTCAGGTTCCAAGCCCCTCAGTGACCTCTAGTCACTGGCTCGGAAGACGAATGCTTCTGGAATTTCATTCCCTGCCCTGCCCCCTACATCGCTCTGGCATTGCAAAAGGACTGATTTCCTCCCCTGCTAAAGGACAACAGATTAATGAATGTAACTGTCTGCGTCATTAAAATTGTCGTCCCTGGTATACTCTGTCAAGTGCAGTAGCAATTGTGGCTAGCTTCCACTCTTCAGGGAGTCCTGTGATCTCCAGTTCTTTAATGTAAATGAATGCAAAAGCTGCTCCAACAGCATCACAAGCTGTTTACTTCAGACACCAAACAGAATGTTCTGTGTCTTGATTTGGTAAATGGAAAGAGCAGAGCAGCAGTGTGCTGGGTTCCGAGTTACCAAACAGAATATTGGACCAGCCGGGGATGGAGGGTGTTGGGGAAGAAAATGATCTGTGTATGTTCAAGTGTGTTGAAAAGGAAATTCACCTACATCTGTTGTATTCTCATGTATAAATATTTCCAAAAGGTAAAGTCACAGGACAATACATTTCATTTCACTTAGGTTTACAAATTAGTTTGAACAAGATGATGCTATAGTGCATTAAGGTCTAGGGTCATGTCTTAATCATTTCCAAACTACATCTTTCCTGTCCTCTCTAGCCCTCCCCACATACGAGGCAGAAGTCCGTTCTAACAGGGAATGCTTGTCTGGTCACTATTTAATGAATGACAAATAATTTTATAGAGTACTTAAAAAGCAGAGTTTCACCGTCTTTTAAAATCACGTACCAATTTTTTTGTTCTGCTTACCCTAACGAAACGAAGTAGACTAGTGGAGGGGTAGAAATGTCCTATTCTAGAAAATGGATGAGTTACAGCAGCTTGAGGAAATGGATCAAAGGGAAGTTTAGCAGTAGAAAAACTAGTTTTTAAAGAATTTGAATGTCCTTTAATCCTCAAGTTGGATTGCCCATTATTGTGGGTTGTTTTAGGAAATTAGTGCAGCCCCAGCTGGTGTGGCTCAGTGGATTGAGTGCCAGCCTGTGAATCAAAAGGTCGCCAGTTTGATTCCCAGTCAGGGCACATGCCTGGGTTTCAGGCCAGGTCCCCAGTGGGGGACACAAGAGGCAACCACATGTTGATATTTCACTCCCTCTCTGTCTCCTTTCCTTCCCCTCTCTCTAAAAATCAATCAATCAATGAAAATCTTTTAAAAATATCATCATTTCAGGCTTCATCCAACTGTAAATATGTAAGACTTGCATGCTTTATTTAAAAATGATTGTTTAGGAAAAAATAAGTCATTGTGCAGAGGCAAAGATCTCAAGTGGTAAACATTCTAGGAAAATACCTGCTCTGTGTGTGTCTCTGTGAGTATGTGTATGAATTATTCAGTTGGGCGACTACTTTAATTGTGCACTTGTGTCATTGTAATTGCTTAAAGACTGGTGGGAAGTCTATTGGCATGTTTCAGTTAAATCTGGTATTTCCTAGTTTAACAGGGAAAGCGACAAAAGAACTATGAACTGCAAGCTGTACTTAGACTGTTATCTGGCCACGTTCACTAACGAGCCGCGTCTCCACCCTCCCTCTCCCCTAACATCCATTGTATTCATCCTCAGCTTCTGCTAGTTCCAAGGTCACCGTGTCAAAATCAAATAATAATGTGCGTCGAAATAGAATGTGAAAACCTTGACTGAAAACCTTCCACTTTATTTCCATGTGAGTTTATTTGTATCTCTTCATTCATCTGATGGATTTGAAGCCAGCTTAAGTTCTAGGGGCTTCGGTCTCCCCCTTCCTGACCAGGCTGCTTCCCCTACAGCACAGTGGTCCCCACAAACCCGGCTGCTTCTAACAGAAAGGCCATCTGCCTAGTGAGACCCTACCTGGCCAGGCGGTTTACATGTCGGCATTCCTCCGGCCAGATATTCCTTCTCTGCACTTTGGTTATTCTTTGTACCCAGTGTCACATATTCTACTGATTTACTTTATTCACTGTATGATTCTTCCCACTGATGTACAAGTTCCATGTCACCAGGACTTCTGTTTTGTTCGCTCCCATATTTTCACCCCTTAAATCAGCGCCTACTACTAGGTAGTAGTCTCAAGCAACATTTCCTGGATGAAGGAAGCGAAAGATTTTCCACTGGTCCAGTTTGCCCAGTTTCTAACTCTTGGTTAGTCTTAACAGCACTAAGTAGAAAACCACAGGAAAGCAGTGTTTGCTCGTTTTTCAGGGCCTCAGACATAATTCTGCTCTCAACAGTACCTGCTTACCTCACTGAGATAACTGGCCTTCAGACATTCTTTTTAATATATCAATATTTATGTTCAAGATACATAAGAGCGTTTTACATCATATATGAAATTCACATTTCTCAGTGTGAGCTCCAGAAGCTCTTCAGAATTTTTACACATTGTTAACCTCATCATGAATTCGCCATATTCCCCACAGTGAGATATGTTAATTTCTGCTTTTGTGCTCTATCATCATGCCATTTTTTAAAATTCTCACCAGAGGGCATGTGTTTCTTATTGCTTTTAGAGAGGGAGGAAGGGAGAGAGAGACCGAGAGAAACATCGATGTGGGAGAGAAACATTGATTGGTTGCTGCCCTGTGCAGCCCAACTGGGCATCAAACCCACAACCTAGGTATGTGCGTTGATCAGGAATTGAACCCGCCACCGTTTGGTGTATGGAACTATGCTCCAACCATCTGAGCCACCCGGCCAGGGCTCTTAGTGCCGTTTTTTAATACCAATGATGCCTTCCTGCCTTCTCCTCACTGGTACCTGTTTGTAATCTTAATCTATTTAAAGGTTATTTCTAGAAAGCTGCTTACCTTTCATGGACATATGCTACGCCTGCATTCCTAGAAGAAACCCCTGATCTCCAGGCTTAAGTTAGGTGTTCCACTTTTAATGTCAACAACCTGTACCTACTTCCAGCATTTAACTTTGTAGTAATTGCTTGGTTATGGCTCTGTCTTCAGCAATTAGCTATAGGTTCCTTTTGAATTTATCTCCATTACATCTCTCGCATTTGGCCCCAAGCCAGGGACATAGTACATACAGCCCAGTAAATAGTTGTTCCTTTATATACATTAATTTTCTTCATCTGTTTCTAATTATTCTTCTGCCTTATGAATTTCAACCCCTGCTTGTTCAATTTGTTCTTTGCTAATACGTATGTGTTGATATTTTGTTAAAGTACTGTTAGTTCTTTCAGGGTGCTCTGCCTTAATAACAGAGCAGACTCCTCAAGCACTGACGTGCTCCTTCATTGGCTTCCAGTCTCCGAAGCATCTAAGTCAGGGCATGCAAAATATTTTGCTTGTTAGGAGCTTAAGGGCTTGGATACGGAATGCAGTCCAACGAGATTTGGATCTTGGATCTGTTTGACTAACCAAATGACTTTGGGCAAGCTTTATAACATTACAAGTCTTGTTTTTCTCATCTGAATAGTAATGCAGCATAATGTAGCCATAAAGATGAGGGTTAAATGAGATAATAAATATAAATCACTTTGAACCAGTCACTGCCACTATGTAGTGTAGTGTTGGGTTCCATAGATGGTAAGTAATTATTTTTGAGATGTCCAGCTTCCACATACTTGGGGCATGACTAGGATATAAATGATTTATGCCTAACAGATTGACAATGGCATTGGGAAGAAGTATGTGCTGACATCAGCAATTCGATCTACAATTTTCCAATGCTCGGTGTTCCCTTCTTCTTTAGCCTTGAGCACTCCCAAATTTTACCTTCTATTTCCATTCTAATTCCATAATTTCTTTGCCTTATTTGTGCCATTAGAGGACCACGGAAATGGTGTAATGAGCTCATGCTTAATGCTGCACAGGCCTGTCCTAAGAGACATGCTAATGTATCAGCATACTAAAAATGTTTGAAATACTAATTTTTCTCCTAATGAGCCTAAACATTTTATTATAGTTATACCTTAATACCAAGTTGCAGGTCATTACCTTCACATATTGAAAGCAGCTGATATTTTAGGGCTTAATGTTTCTGTCATTTGCTTGATGAACCCTCTTCCTTGCCCATTTTACATAGTAGATTTTAGGTTATGAAAATTAGATCACTCGACAGGTAGTGTGCATGATGTTTTGATTTCATTATTTATTTATTAACATGTCTTTGCTGATTATAACAATTAATATGTGCTAATCCCATTAAATTTGAATTTTGAAAATGCTAAATGGGGCAAATTAAAAAAAAACGATTTATCCTACCACCCAAAGATCATCATTTCTGATTTGGTTCCTACCACTCTTATTTTCAACCTATGTTTTCTGTGTGTGCATCAGACAGTGTAAACAACTGTTTGCACCTTCTTTCATTGGACTACATGTGTGTTGTTACTCTTGTATTAACAACTTTTGGAAATGTCATTATGGTAGTTAAAATAGTAGTTTAGTTACATGTCTATTTATCCATTCATTGAGAATTATCTTCCTACATTTCGACTGCGCCATCTTAAAAATAATATTGTGAGAATCATCTTTGTGACAAATATTGATCTGAGTTATTGACTTACTTAAATGTATCTTAATGGGGACATATGTTTAATGTAGTTAAACATTTGTGATGTATTATGCTACATGTTTCTAAAACAGAATGTTTGTTAAAAATCCCAGGCTCTGAAGTCAGCCAGGCTTATGCGTTAATGCTCACTCCAAATTGACCTGCCTAGGTAACTTCAGGAAAGTCATTTGACCTCCTTAAGTCTCATTTTTCCTCATCTGTGAAATGGGATGATAGCACATAATGAAATATCTCTAAAACTTTTTTTCTTTAAAATCTATCTTTCTTTGTTTAGGTTTAGCATCTAACAATCACTAACCATTCTTTTTCTTACTTAACAAGTTTAAGATAAATAATTTGCTTTTCCCCAGGTGGTCAAGTAATCCCTTTCCCACACTCTCCATCTCCAGAATCCTCAAAGCTCATACTCTGCCATTAACACCAGCAGGATTCTAACAGCTTCACATGCCCTGTGGGAAGGAATTTGATAGGCAGATGGCCTTCCGGTTTGCATGAGGGAGGAGGAGGGATATTGCGTCCTGAGGATATTCCGAGTTTTTGGTTCTGTATTCTCTGCATCTTCCATCTCTTCCTTTTTATTCTAAATGATTTCAAAACCACCAGGGTTAGAACTGATATTTACCTCAAGGCTGCTATGGGGGGACTTGGACTAAAGTAAAACTTCTAGGGAAGCTCCATCGAGGCTTTCCTCATCTCTTGGTTTAACACGTGTTTCTGAAGTCTGCTCTGCTCCAGACACTGCCGTAGGCACTACATGGGCCTCGTGGGCTAACTGGAGGTGCAGTGAAGTTGTGCTTTCACTACCAGAAAGTCTTGGTTATCAAATCGGAACACAAACATTTCTGTATCACTTACTAGGTTATTATATTAATTTTATCTAATGCATACTTTGCCATAGCTTCTAACTATCTTGGGAAATGGAAAAAATCTGGCTAAATTATGCTATTCAAAATTATTTAAGATAATATCTACTCTTTTATTAATAAAACATTTAGCATAGTACATGCATCATTGCAAGCACTTAATAAATATTGACTTATTTTAATATTATCAAACAGTTATACATTGATCATTTCACAGAAGTAAAAGTTAAATGCAAAAATATTAAAAGTATTTAAATACATATTTTTACTCTGAAAATGATTGAGCTATTTTTATTTTAAGTATATTTCCTCAGATTTTAATACTCAGTGGTATAAAACATGCTTTAAAGTTACATTTAGTTTTTATTATTCAGACAAGGAAAGTACATCATGTCCACAGCCTGCCTTTGGTGTAAAGTGCATCCAAATTAAATTCTGATTGTATTTATTCTGTTCTCAGAATAGAAAAAAGGATTCAATTTTTTTTTGACTTTTGAAAGAGGTTTGAAAGCCCTTATATCTGGAAAGACTTCTAATTTCTAACATTAATATTCCCTGCTAATCCTGAGAACTTTTCTTTTCTGAAACTTAAATTCACTGATTCTTTACAATTCTTGCAGTGCATGTTTACATATTTGAAAACACTCCAAGTTCTCCATGTTCCTTTTAAGTCATAAGGAAGATTAAACATCCCATTTATTAAATTGGGGACAAGGGTGTTGTATTTCTTCGCCTGTGGCTACAGTTACACAATTTTACTACTAATGGCATTTGTTGCATTACTGGTGTGCTTAGGGAAGAACCAAGTCCACTTGGCGTGCAATACAAATCCACATTTTTTAAAGAAGGGATGGAAATCAAGGACTAAATGAGAAAATTTGTGTGAGCTAGTTGAAAATGAAAAGAAGGAAAACTGTACAATAATCAAGTTATTATCTTTAACATTTTAGAATATTTAGGAAGAATACAAGGATGATTTTTGATTTGACATTAAAAAATTAAGCTAGAGCTGAAAGAGATATTATATATTGAATGGAAGCAGTGTATTGACTTATCATAACCTTTATTTATGGGCCTAATGTGGCCAATACTCATATTTAATTGGTTAGTAGACATAGAAATCAAATGACAGAATGATGAGAATGAATGTAGCTTATGAGTTGCTGGAGAACAGAAACCCCTCTTACCCATCACTCCCCTGGTCCCAGACATGACATGGATGCTCAGTACACATATGAGAAGCCAGGCTGGGGGGTATAGACAGACCTCAAGCTAGGAACTGATGTGCCCGTGCTGATGCTTCCGTATTGGGAAAACAGCCACTCCTGTTTCCATGACACTTGAGCCCACTCACTCTTCCTTTCATTTTCCATCTCCTTTATCCAGTCCCCTTTGTCCTTCCCCTATTACAGATGACCCCAAAACCCCAAAGACTTCCAGCAATTTTGTCTCACAGACCACAGGAGACACCGTTTGCTTTCCATCTGTGTCACCTGGCCCTAGAGATTCCATCTTCGTTGATTAAAAGTCTTCTTGCCTTATGTTCATTTGTTTTCTGACTGGTGTTTTTATTTTTTAATGATCAGTATTTACTAATTACAGCACATAAAGTGAGATGCCCTCTTAGTGGAATGTTTTCACGTGTGTGGCTTTTTTGTGTAAATGACTTACATCATGCAGAGTAGGGCACAAGTCGGGTTACAGTTGTGAGTATGTGGAACACAGAGTTTATTCTTGTATTATTTCTTACTAATCATTGTGTTATTTTCCAGATGGACAACTGTGAATCTACTTTTGCCCCATTCTTTGTACATGATATATGTATGTGTATGTGTGTGTGTACATAAGTAAGTTACAAGGGTGTGTGCATTTTAGTTTTATTACATATTCGAATGTAATTAATCAAAAGGATGATTTTCTGAAAAATAAGTATTCCAAAATTTGCTATAGATTTTCATGTATTTAAATTATCATTTTGTAACAACTTTCTGTTTAAAAGTATCATAAATACCTTTTAGTTTAGAGGAAAGTATTCCTGTGGACTTAATAAAGCTGTAACACGCATCTTTTTTGTCTGTGAGTTACTACTTATTTTCATATATATGTAATATATATATATACACATTTTTATACACTTTACAGGACCACATAATAGCATCCTGTGATTCCTGTGGAGTTATAAAACTGTGGGACTTCCGCAAACTCCTACCGATTGTGTCCATTGATGTAGGTCCAAGTCCTGGCAATGAAGTGAACTTTGATTCATCAGGTAGGATTTTGTTTAATATTTGTGACCAGTCAAACAACTTTAATATTTGTTCTGAAACTATTTTCTGTCTCCATTTTAATTTTCTGGCATTTTCTCCTATGTAAATTTTTGTTCGGACCATTATATTAGCAAATATTACATTATATTTTATTGTATGTTGCATCATGTTGCATTATGAAAGCACTATACTTATTATACAAGTAAAGGAAGAAGAATAGAGGAGGTAAGTGTGTGTTAATGTATATAACAGAAGTTCCTCGCAGTGCCATGAAAAGCCTTGGAGCCTGTATTCCTTAAAATCATCATCCAAGGTAAGTAAATTATTTCTTCTGAGGGCAAAATGGCTGAGAGTAAAGAAAAACAAAAGTTTGACAAAATAAAATTAAAACATTTTTAATGGAATAATTTACTCTTATAAAAATTTGCCAAACTGCCCCAGATTCTCTAGATTTTAAAATTTATTTGAAATGTGTTAATCCTATTGCTACAATCGTGTGCTCTACATTTTATGTTATTATTTGATTCTGTTTAGCATTTTTACAAAGTAGTATAAACATTATCAATCTGAACTATCATTATCAAGGATGAACTATTGGTATGACATTGGTTAGTGAGAATATTTAGGTTTATTCATTCATTCACTCATTCATTTTATTAAATTTATTGGGGGAACATGGGTTAGTAAGATCACGTAGGATTCAAGTGCACATTACTGTGACACATGACCCGTACATTGCATGTGTGCCACCAGCCAAGTCAAATCCTCTTCCATCACCACATACTGACCCCCTTCCCCCTCTGCCGCCCCCACCCTCTTCCCTCTGGTAACCACCATACTGTTTTGTGTCTGTGCCTCTGGGTTTCAGTTTTATATCCCATATAGATGTGAAAGTATGTGGTTCTTAGCTTTTTCTGACTGATTTATTTCATGTAGCATAATATTCTCAAGATCCATCCATGCTGTCGCAAACAGCAGT
>PVKM010009774.1:0-36165 GCA_004027735.1 Carollia perspicillata | reverse complement strand
TTTAAATCTACTGAAAGTACTTCACATCTTTAAGCAGGAATGTATTTCAACCATCAAAAAACTTAAGAAACTCAAAAGAAATCTCTCAAGTTCACCAGCTTTTTTAAAAAACAATGCTCACTGTTCAAAAACTTGAACCTCTCATTATACCAGCTTAGAATTATTTCCAATTATCAGAAGTCAAGGTGTGTTGAGCACCTGTGTACTGGAAATGCCTATGGAAAAGAACCTTTAAGCCCCTAAGGTCACAACGTGTGGCCCCTTCTCCTAAATCCTCTTTTTCCTTTATCTCTCCTTCTGCCATTGATCTGCCTCTCCTCCCTGTTTGGTTTCACATTCTCTCCTCTGGCCCCTCTCAAGCTAAGTTTGCTGTTTCTGCTTAGCCTGCAGTTCCCTCTACTGACAGAAGTTTGGGGGAGCATCGAGAAAGAGTCTTGCTAAGTCTCACCTCAAGGTTTCAAAAGTGAATGCTAAAATTGTTCTCTCTAAATTTCCCTGCCAAAATCATTGCAAACAGGAGTTAAGTTTGCTACACATCTTTTTGCTCTCAATCAAGTCTACACGGCTGCAAAATCCCTACCTCCAGGCTGCAGAGGGCAAGGCTGGGTGCCTGGTCAGTAATTTAAATGACATGTCTACAACTGAAATCTGCATCTTCCCTCCTACTTGCCTACTGTCCTTTGAAGAAGCACCTTTCTCCAGGAGCCCTAAGACACAACCCTGCTGTTTTTATTACTCCCCCCACCCATTGCCAGCTCCCTACTCCTTTGACAACCATGTAATATATACCAAAATCATTTTTCCTTCAAAAATACATCCTATATCCCTTCCTTCACATTTTTTCCAATTTTAATTTGCCACGTGGCAGTCAGATTAATCTTTTGATACTCATACTCTTCTTCTTAGAAATCATCGGACTTCGAAATGCCTGCTAATAAAGAATAAACTCTTAAAGCAAGTGTTCAAATTCCCATAGGATCGTCTCTATTCTGTTTCTCAAGTATTACTGCCCACATGAATTATCTAGAAACATTTCCAAAACTGTGTTCCTCAAAGTTACAATGGCTGTGAAGAGATTTAAAAGAAAAAAGTTCAGACCTGAAACAATTTTGGGAAATGTAAGTTAAACAAAGATAAGCAGGTTCGTCCACGAAAGAACTTTTCAGAGCCCTCTCTAGGCTCATGTGTACTGGGATTCTCTAAGAGACATAAGTATAGGATATACAGTTTCCCAAACTTGATTGATCAGAGATTCCTTTTTTCATGGACCTTCTTAAGAAATAAGTAATTCTTTGAACACACTTTAGAAAGCCCTAAAGACATCTTAGGCTTTGCTTAAAACCAGATACTCCTGCCCAGGTACTCTGTTTTCTCACCTGAGTTTTTACTTATGCTATTTTTCCTACCAAGAATTCTCACCCCTTTAACTCTTCCCAAAGAAATCATCTCACACTTTAAGAACCAACTCAAAGGCCACCTCTTAAAAATCTCTTCTGAACTCACTATACCATTGTTGGGGGATGGCAAATGAGAGCACCTACCTTATACTGTACTTTATCCAAGTATATTCAGCCTTCAAACTATGAACATGTTTCATGAACAGGATTTTACCTCATCTCCATCTTCAATATGGCAGATGTACAAATATTTAGTGAACTAACTTTTCACTTTCAACCTTTTCTTACAACTAGAAATAACCTAAATATCCATCAATAGAGGTCCATCCATACCCAGCACTGTGTACAATAACATCACTCAGAGTTATGTAAGTCTATATCCACATGGCAACGGTTATCCTATGAACACAGCAGAATTAATTTTTGATATTAACTGAACTCAGATCAAACAGCCTATGTAAGAACAGCTTGAAAATTATTTCAAAATAATCAAAAGTTCACAAAAATGACTGACAGCATGTGAATATGGGAGCAAATTTTTGAGGGAAGGGTACAGGTCTGTGAAGTACATAAAAATAAAGGATCTGAATTATTGATAAGCAAGAACGAGGCAACTTCGTAAAGGAAGAACACAATAGAAAGGAGAAAAAAATTGAAAATAAAAATTTGAAATGAAAATTAAAAAATTGAAAATAAATATAAACTATAGTAGAACACATATTTATGTTTAAATGTTTATAAACTATAAACATGTCTACCCACCTGATTGTTCTCTATTTCCCAGTGAATCACTTGACAATCAGATCCTCCAGAAACTAGTTCAGTAGAAGGAGCTGCAAAAAATTGTACCTTGGTAAATATTTTTATTTTGTTTACCAGCTACTTTGAAAACTTTCAAAGCGATAGAAAAGATATAAGAAAACTCATATACCTAAATTCACCAACTGTTAACATTTTGCCATATTTAATAAATAGCTTGCTCTATCTACGCACAGGATAGGCAAAAGTAGGTTTACAGTTGTTTGCATGGAAAATAATAATTAATGAATAATACAAAAATGTTTTGCATATTCCAAACTGTAAACCTACTTTGCCACACCCAGTGTACGCACAGACCCCTTTTTGTTTCTGACAACTATTTAGAAATAAGTTTCAGACATCAGGACCTCTGATCCTCAATCACTTTGCTATGGAGAGCCTAAGAAATGGAACATTCCCCTACATTACCACAACAGGATTACCACACTCAAGAATTTCAGCAGTGATACAGTATCATTACATAATATACACAAAATGTCTCCAAACTGTCCCACTAATGTCGTTTATAACTCTTTTCAAATTCAGAATATAAAGACTACACATTGTGTTTAGTTGTCATCTTTTTCAGTCTCCTTTCACACAGAATCTTCTTTTCCCAGGCCCTTCTTTTTGTGTGATAATGAGCATCCCAGCCAGCTGTTTTACAGAATGTCCCTCAATCTCAATTTTTAAAAAGGGGAATATATAATTTTTGTGTGGATTTGCCGTTTATTTGTTTCTTCTGGCCTATGCACTAGACATTTAGAAGCAGCAGCTAGGAACTGTCTAAAGAGCATCAGATAAGGACTCAGAAGTCCCAGGTTCTTATCCTAACCCTGCTGTCAGCCAGTTGTGACCTTTGATTTAATTTCTTTATGCATCAGAGAAATTAAGCTATTTATCTAACATGATTTTGAGAATTACTATAAGGTACCTGATACAGGGGTTAGAAAGAATAGCTAAATTATCTGGTGGTAGAGCCCTTGTCTTAGAGGAAATCAATCCTAATAGTTAAAAATTAGTGATGTCAAGCAATTTGCTTTATATAACCTCACTTTTAAAGGGAAGATAAAATATACAAGCCCAAATTAATATTTTATAATGAATCCCTACACTATTTAAGTAGTCTGTGATGTCACTTGGTGGCAATTAATAAAATTATAATTGTGTTTTAATGTCTGCACTAACAGCCACTCTTTCTACTATTTAGTGGTTTCCACTGACCTAATGTGACTAATACTGCATTAGTAACTGAAATAGGTAGCTTATTTAACTTCTTCTAATGTCACAGATAAAATTATACCAGAGTCTCACTAATTCAGGAAATTCTCCACTTGTGCCTAGCTCAGGATGCTCTTAATAAATGTTTATGGGGACTTCCAGTCAAGAGGGAGGCATAGGTAAACACGCCTCGCCTCCTTGAACAATCACTGCAAAAATTACAACTAAACTACAAAACAACCAGCACCCAGATTTGTCAGAAAATTGGGCTGTATGGAAGTCTGACAACCAGGGAATTAAGGAAGTCACGTTCGTCCAAACAGGTAGGAGGGGTAGAGACTCCAAGACACAGAAAGGACAGTCCCATGTCTACATGTGGTAGATAAAAATCAGAAGGGATACCTCGGGAACAAGTTCCCATCCCAAACCACACTATCCAGCACAGGGTTCCAGTGCCAGGAATATAAGTCCCCTTAACTTCCTTTTGTAAAAAACCAGTGGAGGTGAAAGCAGTGGAAGAAACTGCAGGATTCTCAGGCGTCTTCTCTTAAAGGGCCTACAACAGACTTAGGTTTTATGCAGACTTACTCCCTCTGGGCTCCAGCACCAGCACAGCAGCTGGAAGGACAACAGTAGCATATGGGGAGAAACTGAAGTATCTGGCACTGGGGTAAGTGATGGGGAACAGCCTCCTCCCGAACAAAACTCCAGAGGCCAAGCAGCAACACTAACTCCTTTCTGAGCCCTCCCCCACACAGAGCCACATTGCATCAGAGACTCCATCAACCTGGTTCACTCAGGTTCCCCTGCCCTAGCAATTAACTAAAGCTCCACCCCAGCCAACTTGCCCCTGAGCAATTTCTGCAATAGGTCATGTTACTAAGAAAGGGAGTCAAAGCAGCTCTATCTAATTCCTAGAAACAAACAGAGGGAGGCTGCCAAAATGAAGAGACAAAGAAATACGGTGCAAATGAAAGAACAGAATGAAACTCCAGAAAAAGAACTAAACAAAATGAAGATAAGCAGTATCAGTTGCAGAGTTCAAAACACTGGTTATCAGGATGCTCAAGGAACTCACTGGACACTTCAACAACATAAAAAATACCCAGGTAGAGAGGAAGGTTACACTAAGTGAAATAAAGAAAAATCTACAGGGAACAATGGAGTAGATGAAGGCAAGAATCAAATCAATGATTTGGAACATAAGGAAGAAAAAAACATTCCATCAGGATAGCAAGAAGAAAAAAGAATCCAAAAAAACAAGGATAGGCTAAAGAGCCTCAGGAACAACTTTAAACATACCAATGTTCGCATAATAGGGGTGCCAGAAGGAGAGGAGAAAGAGCAAGAGATTGAAAACTTATTTAAAAAATAATAAAAGAAAACTTCCCTAATTTATTGAAAGAAATAGACATACAAATCCAAGAAGACCAAAGAGTCCCAAACAAATGGATGCAAAGAGGACCACACCAGGACACATCATCATTAAAATGCCAAAGATTAAAGGTAAAGAGAATCTTAAAAGCAGCAAGAGAAAAGCAGATAGTTACCTACAAAAGAGTTCCCATAAGACTGTCAGCTGATTTCTCAAAAGAAACTTTGCAGGCTAGAAGTGACAGGCAAGAAGTATTCAAAGTGATGAAAAGCAAGGACCTACAACCTAGATTACTCTATCCAGCAAAGCTATCATTTAGAATTGAAGGGCAGATAAAATGCTTCCCAGACACAGTAAAGTTAAAGGAGTTCATCATCACCAAGTCATTACTATATGAAATGCTAAATCGGATTATGTACAAAAAAGATCAAAATGATGAACATTAAAATGGCAATAAATTCACAACCATCAGCAACTGAATCTAAAAAACAAAATAAGCAAACAAGCAGAACAGAAACATTCATAGATATGGAGATCATTTGGAGGATTATCAGTTGGGTGGAGGAGGGGGGAGAATGGGAAAAAGATAAGTACAGACTAGAATAACTAGAATAGACAAGGGGATGTGGTATAGTATAGGAGATGGAATAGCCAAAGAACTTATGTGCATGACCTGTGGACATGAACTAAGGGTGGAGGAAAGTGCCAGAGGGAATGGGGGGTACAGGTGGAGGGGGGCCAAGGGGAAAATCTGGGACAACTATAATAGTATAATCAATAAAATAATTAAAAATATTTATGGAATAAAAACTAAAATTATTTCAAAGTCCATTAAGAAAACTACAGTAGGTATATTTAAGACATTTGGGGAAATTCCACAGGATTTTGGTGGCACCTTCTAAAAGGAATATGTTAACTTAACACTCTGGAATCACAGAACCTTAGAAATAAAAGACCTAGAGATGATCTAGTCCAGGAAATTTCAAATTGTTTGGTGTCAGGATTCCTTTACACTCTTAAAAATTTTTGAGCACCCACACTAGCTGGCATGGCTCAGTGGATTGATTGAGTGCCAGCCTGCGAACCAAAGGGTTGCTGGTTCGATTCCCTGTCTAGGGCACATGCCAGGATTGCAAGCCAAGTCCCCATTAGGAGGCTTGTGGGAGGCAACCACACACTGATGTTTCTCTCCCTCTTTCTCCCTCCTTTCCCCTCTCTAAAAATAAATAAAACCTTTAAAAAAATTTTTGAGGACCCCATAAAGCTTTTGTTTATATGGATTGACTCTATATACCAATATTAAACACACTAGAAATTTAAACTGAGAAACTTGAAAACTACTTGCTTATCAGTTTATTTAAAAATACTAAACTCCATTACATGTTAACAAATATAACATTTTATGGTGAGGGAAAATGCTTTATTTTCCAAAACAAAAATTAATGAGAGGCACAATTTTACATTTCTGAAAATCTCCTTAACATCTAACTTTATTAAACTACACCTAGATTTTCATATCTATTTCTGTATTTAATCTATTAAAGTATCACATATATCGACCCTGCTGGAAAACATCACTGTATGACTCTAATTGAACGAGAATGAAAGTAGTAAATGACCTCTTAGAGTTATTCTGAAAATAATTTTGACCTCCCAGGTGTCACGGACCTCTAAGGGTCCCCTGTACCAGTCCAAGCCTCCACTTTTCATGTTACAAAGATACAAACTGGAGTAAACAAAAAATGCAATGTCCTGCCTAAAAAACAATAGCTTTTCTGTGGCAGAAACAGCCCCACAAGCCAAATCTTCAGAATCCAAGCCTGGGCCCAACATGGGTCCTGCTTACAGGCTTTGAGCAGAAACTAAGCAATGGTGGGGATCTTGCCATAGTCAGAGGCTGCCTCTACCCTCATCCTAAGCACTATTGTGTTTCTATGCTTTAATTGCTATAAAGTAAAAGTACAGATCAGATATTTCACTGGGCATACCATTTTTCTTCTATTTTGCAAGTGGAGTATCAGATAAGCTAGTGGTAAAGTAATAGAAGTGATGAAAAATATGACTAATCATACTTTATCAGAAAACAATTGAGATCAATTTTAACAATCAGATTGATACTTACAGCCATCCTGTTTACAAATCCACTGTACGCAATTGACTCGAGCAGTGTGGCCATTCAGGTTGGTAATAACGAGCCTTTCCTTTAACAAAGAAAACAACAGTTAGTAAGTTAGAATCTATTCTACAGAGGAATTTAAAAAATCAATAAAAATCAGATTTCAGTGGTTTTGATACAAGAATGTTCAGGATTATTTCAAACAGAATCATCTTCCTTAATTCATAAACTTGTAACTGTGGCTTCAACTATCTGTTCACTCTAACTCATCCTTTTTGCTACTCCACATTCCCAGTGTCATGTGTTCTCATCACACTGAGCTCTCAGGTCTTCATCTGCCTAACTCCTGCTCACTACCCTCAACCCTTCCTACCCCAGTCCTTCTCATCCAGGGATCCCGTCTTGACACCACGGACTAAATAAGGAGCCCCTTTCTTTCTTCCTTGTGCTCCCACAGGTCACAGGAGCTTAATTCTATCGTGCTTGCACCAATTTGAGGGTTTTGTTAAACAAAAAAAAAACAAAAAACTTTTAATAGAGGAATTCATATTTAATGGATACCAATCATGGCTCACTTTGCCCATTATGGCTAATTAGGATTCTTGAACCCTAGTGACACAAGCTCACCACCAGGCCACAACTACAAAGGTCCTCAGACATCGGACTTCTTCAGACTGTTGCTTTCACCAACATCACTCCACACTTGGGCTCTCTTTACTTCCCAAGTAACTCCGAAGACCCTGCTGAAGACCCTAACTCTGTGATTACAGTCCCTTTCTCTTTATAGACCCTTTCTCTATTTATTGCCAACTGCACAGGCTTATATGCCAACTAGAATTCTCATGGCTGAGAAAAAGATATACAGAGATAAGTATGCCTCTGTATACTTAGAGGCATACAGAGGTATGCCTATCTTAATTAAGAGGTAAGTATGCCTCTTAATTAACATATTTCACACATGAGTTACCTGAGGTTGGGAAACAATTATTGTAGTTCATTTTCTCTCTCACTAGATTGAGAATTCCTTAATGGGCAGGAGTTATTTTTTACCCACTATCTTTGTGTCCTTACCACCCAGTCCAGGGCTGGCCCATGGAGGGTCCTCAAAAATTTGCTGAATGAACATCATCCTGAAAACTTTGTTTGAGCACCTCCATGCTCTTATTCCCACATTTAATTAAATGTCCAACTAGCACAAACATAACAAAACAAAGTACTTTTTAGGCTCAATATATTTTTTGATAGGTTAAAATCTCCTAACAGGGACACCAGATTATCACTAAAAATAAAAATGTGATGCAAGGCATGGTACAAATCCATTAAATAGCTGCAAAAAGAGAGGTTCCCAAAGCTGAGTCAGTCCTTGTTCGACAGCCCCTGTAAAGTTTACCCTTGGTTTTATGTGCTTTCTCTTGCCAGTTAAGAGTGCAGAGCTATAAGAAACAAAAACTAGAGTAAGGCCAAGATACAATAAGCTACTACAACCATTTCTTATATAAATCGGAATCTGCAAAGGGTGTGAGGATAATGGTATTTTTAATCAAATTAATAAAGCAGTACAAGAAATACAGAAAGCTAGCTCCTGCACTGCACTTTAATTTCCAGCACTTTACTTTTTATACTGAGGATCTTTTTGAGAACCAACATTAACTATATTGCCCAAAATTAACCAGTGGGAATGGGGCAAAACAAACTCTCGGAAGCATGCAAAACCTAGCCATTTGAGAAATTTGGTAGGGAAAAGTGCCAAAAAATCAAATCAAATGACTGGGTGAAGTTCAGAGAATGGGTTAAGCCTCATAACTAGTGCTCAGGATCCCCAACCCCTATGACCTTTATCCCAATGGCATTTTCTTTAAAATGTCCAATTCCAAAGCTAAAATATAAAACACAAGTGATATTTTTAAAGCAATACAAGTTTATAAAACACCGCGGGAAATATAGAAATGGGATAGCAACTGTGATAAAGGATTTGATCCATACCTAAATCGCAAATCTTTCAAAACCCAAACTAAATCTTTAACAGTACTACATACAGTTAGTTGCCACACAAGACTTCAGAAAAGGTTATCATCATTCGGGTATCTACGAGAGGTTAACAAGTCACTGGTGGGACTTGACCCCAGGCTGACGAAGCGCGAGATCTCGAGGAGCGAGTCTGGTGTGCAAACAGGAGAGTCCTGGCCTAGACACCCTCCCCCAAGCGGACCAGCCCGCACACCCAGCATCCTCGCTCAGGCGCAGCGTCTACAGTCTGTGCAGACTGCACTTAGCACATTCAGCCCCACGGGGTCAGACGTCGGGCCACCTCTCTTACCCAAGGGTCATAGAGCACCACGGAACAAGACGTGCCGAAGGCCAGAAGTCCTCCCGGCCCGGAGCTCCAGCTCAGGGCTCCCCGCACCCGGTTTGGGCAGCAAAATACGTGAGACGTCTCCAGCTCGTATGCCACCATGTTGCTGGCTGGTCAGCGACCGAGACCTGAGCGCTCACTTCCGCCCTCTGAGCGGAACTACTCGCGAGACCGCCTCCCAGGCTGCAGGATTCCTCACCGCGTTTCAGAGGCTGCCAGAGTCGCGGGGCGACAACTGCCCCGCCCCCCCGGCCCTAGGTCTAGTGAGCCTCAGTGCCGGGCCGCCAAGGCCAGCTCTCGTGTCCTGGACCGTGGCCCAGCGAACGTACGCGGCCGCCGTACCAAGGACCTAGACCGGCGGAGTAGTTCCGGACGTTCTGGAAAAACCCGCGGCTAAAGTGCGGGACACCATCAGCAACGTCCCACTACCCCTCACACCCGGGCTCCCTGCAGCGGATGGGATTGGGCCAGGCGAGAGCCTCGGCAGGAGAGTCTGGTCTCCGTGGCGCAGGGGCGCAGAGGGCTCGCAGAAAGGGTATCCAGTTACTCTCCACGCTCTTAGTCCGCTCGCGCCGCGCCTTCGTCCCCTCCCCTTCGAGCCCCGCGGCGCCGGCGATCGAGTATCCGCACGGATCCACTGGCGGCGGACGGGGTTCTGAGACGCACTGCGCATGTCCTGCAGTCTGGGCCGGCGGAGGCGGTGGTTCCCGGCCGCGCGCTGCGCGCGGCGGTAATTAGTAATTGTCCTGCTCCGGCGAGGCGAGGGCGAGTGAGGCGCGGATTCTCGGTGTCTGTGCTGCGGTACCCGGACCGAGGGGCGTCCGGGCCGCTGAGATCGCCGCTTCATTGTGCCTTGTAGAGTTTCGAGAGGGCAAAGCACTGGCCGGTTCCAAGCCCTCCCGACCGCCTGCGGGGACAGAACCTGTGCGCGGGGCCGGGCGGTGGGACTGGGAGGCCGGGCCGTGGGACTGCGAGGCCGCGTAGAGGTGAGTCCCGCGGGACCGGGCGGGGTCTGCAGAGAGGGGAGCCCCGCGGGCCTTGGAGGCTGGACTTCCCAGTTCGGGGTGCACAGATGGGCTTCAGACTTAAAAGGAGGACTTGGTGAGGAAACGGCATTATTCATCTCCTATCTGAAGGTAGAGTCGTGTTCAACATTAAACAGAGGTGTGCCCTCTTTCCCTTTTTCTCCACTCGCAGTTTCTCCAGGCTCGCTCTTTATGCTTTGTTTTCCAACAATACTCGAAGACTTACAGGGAAGGAGGTCCGCCGGCGGGTCCGCGACAGCGTTAAGCATCCTTCCTGGAGGAAGGCACGGAGCGTTGCGTTACGTCTGTGCTTGTCCCAGCCCTTCCAGCTCTTTGCCTCTCTCTCCTGCGAATAATTTCTTAATGGTTCTCGTTTGCCTGTTAAAACTTCAGGGGCCAGAGGTTGTTCTTTCAGGAGTCTAGCCCTATGGTACTTAACATACTTCCATTTTCACTTCTTTGGGTATGATACACAGCGGCTGTGCAACAGTGCTGACACTGTTTGGAGCACTCCATACACGCCGGTCCTGTAGTGTCTTCAGTCACCCTGTAAATAGGTGTTGCCAGCTTTTCTTGGTGCAAGGAAAAACAGCTGAAAGTGGTAGAGCTAGGTTGCCTCAGGCCCTCGCTTTCTCACTCCAGAAATACAACCTCTGTTTCTTTCTCTGGAGGCAGGTGAGTTTGGTGACGACTGGACATGTGGGTCCTGAGAGATCAGTCTATCCACGTATCTGGACTATACCTTCCTCGGTTTAACTGAATTCTGCTTTTCCTAACTCCAGACACCATTGTCTAGGTAGGTGCTGGACAGTGATAAAATTTTCACTGATTTGTAGCAACATAAGAATAATAGAGATTTTTTAAGAAGTTTAATTTAGTTAAGGAACGATTTTGCAGTTATTCAGAAGCATGAAATCAGTGGAAAGATGTCATTTTTGGGTAGGGAAAAAGATCCCATCTGTGTGGTTTACATACACACCTACTTGAGTATTCATAGAAAACATCCTGAGGCATACACAAACTGGCAAAATTGGGTGACTTCGAAGAGTGGTATAGGGGAAAAGAAGCCTTAAATTGATTTGTATGTAGTTTAAGAAAAATTTTAAATGAATTATCTGAGATTGCCATATTTACTCCTTTTGATGTTAAAATATTGTTTTTATGAAATGGCGATGATGGTGGTAGAGGTAAGTTTTGTTTTAAATCATTGTTCTCAACACAGTATGAAGTTGTCGATATGGCTGTGGCCACATGGATCTCTCCAGTGTCTGAATTATTATTGCTTTTATAGTGCTAATTCCAGACTCTCTTAACACTCAACAGTTCTCCATTTGTTTCGCCTGTTTTAGCAATGCAAGGGTAGAGGCTAGGACTCTGGTTTCTGTATTTTCACAGTACCTTACACTGCACTGGTCACACTAAATGATGCACTGTAAACCTTGATTATTTGATTGGACATCAGTGTGCAGCATGAGATTTCTTAATTCAAATTATTATGAAAGTGAAGGCGACATTTCTTTTTCTGTGTTCTCTAGGAAGGTGCTATGGCGAGGACTTTAACTGTAATCTTCATCCTGACCTTCACGCTGTCAGTCACAAATCCCCTCCATGAAGTAGAACCAGCGACTGCTTTCCCTCACACCACTGAGAAAATTATTCCAAACTGGGAGTCTGGCATTAATGTTGATTTGGCAGTTACCACACAGCGACATCATCTACAGCAACTTTTCCATCGCTATGGAGAAAATAATTCCTTGTCAGTTGAAGGGTTCAGAAAGCTGCTGCAGAATATAGGCATAGATAAGATTAAAAGAGTTCATATACACCACGACCACGAGCATCACTCTGACCATGACCATCACTCTGACCATGACCATCACTCTGACCATGACCATCACTCTCACCATAATCATGCTGCTTCTAGTAAAAATAATCGGAAGGCTCTTTGCCCAGACCATGACTCTGATAGCTCTGGAAAAGACGCTAGAAACAACCAGGGGAAAGGATCTCACCGATCAGAACATGCCAATAGTAGAAGGAACGTTTTAATCAAGGATGGTGTTGGTGCTAGTGAAGTGACCTCAACTGTGTTTAATGCTGTCTCTGAAGGAACTCACTTTCTAGAGACAATAGAAACTCCAAAACCTGGAAAACTTCTCCCCAAAGATGTGAGCAGTTCTACTCCCCCCAGTATCATGGAAAAGAGCCGGGTGAGCCGGCCGGGTAGGAGGAAAACAAATGAGTCTGTGAGTGAGCCCAGAAAAGACTTTATGTATTCCATAAACACAAATGGAAATACTCAGGAGGTAAGATAAAGGCTATTCTTGTTTTAATCAATATGCCTACTTGTCTATTCTATTCATTGCTATTCTATCTCTAGGTATTAGGAGTTTAAGGTACAAATAAAATGGTGAAGTTATTGAAAAGGGAATTTCTGCCCTGGCTGGTATGGCTCAGTGGATTGAGCACTGGCCTGTGAACCAAAGGGTTGCTGGTTCGATTCCCATTCAGGGCACATGCCTGGGTTGTGGGCCAGGTCCCCAGCTGTGGGTGCACGGAGAGGTGACCACACAATGATGTTTCTCTCCCTCTCTCCCTCCCTTTCTCTAAAAAATAAATAAAATCTTTTTTAAAAAAAAGAAAAGAGAATTTCTACTTTCTCAGCAAGCCACTTGGCCCAAAGTGTCTCTACCCTGTTTGTAATAATTTCTGATAAAAAACTTGGAAGATAATAAGAATAGTACTGCCTGCCCAAAACATTTTACAATATAGGATTTAAAATAAGTATAGAAAGCAGATATCAAAGTTATTTTTGGAGAAAGTCTTTAAAGGTGAATATTCTTATTTAAAAAAATAGGAGGTTGAAAATGCAGGAGTTAGATTCCATGTTTTAGGGAAAGGTGTGGTTGAAGGGGCTGAAGAATGCAAGGACAGTATTACTTCCTTGGCAGAGTGATTGTAATGATTTGTGGAGTGATTAAAATTGGAACTGCTACCAAGAGCAACATATTGGGCAATGTCTGGGCAGTGAAGTTCTCAATTCATGTTTTTTCTAGACCAGTCTTCCAGACTGTACTCAGTTTGCCTTGCCTGAAAGATGTCAAGAACAAGAAATTAGTTGATATATGTTAATAAGTAAAACTTAAGTACTTCATTTAAACCATCACATGACTCTACTGATTCTGGGATAATCCTACTAGTGGTTGTTCCCATAGCGACACTCACTGGTAATAAAGTTTGTTCTGAGTAGGACTAACCAAGAATTGGTGGAGTTTAAAATCACTTTACGGAAGATGAGAAATAGGTGCTACCACCAATTCTAGGGGCATAGAGGGGCTGAGATTACTCAGAAGATTCTCTTCAAACCAGTCATCTAATTAAATTGTTGAAACAGCTGCCTGCCAGAACAGGTTTGTTTTATTACCAACTTTGCCCTGCTCGAGGGTGATGTGCATACTGTAATATTCTCTTGTAGAGCATTATTTGCCAGGTATGTAGTCAGAGCAGAACTCAGTTTTCCAAGTATGGTCATTGCTGAAAGAGCGATGTGTTTGGGGTTTGTTGAGGCCCAGTAGGGTAGTGTTGGTACTAAAACAACATATGTCCCAATCTCTAATGAATCCCTTCTCGAAATTAAAGCTCATTTCCTTAATAGGTTTATACAATGAGTTAACAGGCTTGTGAATGTTCATTTATCCTCAGGCTTATTGCACTTGAGGCTTTCTCTCTAGGTAACTAGTGATGTGACTGTTTCTACTAAGAAGTAGGCAGACAAGTGGGATAACACTATTGTGACATAGTATCTCCAGGCAGTTTGAGGCAAATTCCAAAGTACTCAAAGCAAAAGTTGGTATGAATTAGTGTTAACTTTAAAAAAAATTAAGAAATAGCTTCAGTAAGGAAAGGGTGTTGTGTCTTCAATGTTTTTGGAGTATCTAATGAGAACGCCTTTTGGTGATTTTCGCTGCTTTGTTTTCTTTAGTGTTTCAATGCGTCCAAGCTGCTTACATCTCATGGCATGGGCCTCCAGGTACCGCTGAATGCATCAGAGTTCAACTATCTCTGCCCAGCCATCATCAATCAGATTGATGCCAGATCGTGTTTGAGTCATACCACAAGTGAAAAGAAAGCTGAAATCCCTCCAAAGACCTATTCTTTACAAATAGGTACAATTGTGCTTTTTTTGCAAATATAATCTTTAATACATGCATTTATGTTGTAATTTTCTTTAAATTTATAAAAACCTATTCATTTTTCAGCATAATTTCAAATATACCATCTTAATTGTCCTCTGCCTTGAATGTGAAGAAAGCAAGAGTGTTAGCCTTACCCCTAAAAAAAGAAAACTTAGATTGTAACTTGTCTGTGTTAGCCTTATCTTTAAAAATAAAAAAAAATAAAACATAACTTGTAACTTGCCTGAGGTCATTCCACAGGAAGTGTCAGGGTTATCCGAAATTTGATAGTCACGTTGTTTGGGAAGAAGGGGCAGAGTTAATCTCTGTTGTTTAGGAACCTAATTCTGGTCTGTTATTACTAGTAAATGAAAATGGTAAGTTCTGCTATAGTATAGAGTTTCAGTGCTCACAAACTATAATGAAGAAATCTCCCTGGCCTTTATGGCTCTGTTGGTTGGAACGTTGTCGTATAACCAGAAGGTTGCAGGTTCAATCCCTGGTTTAGGCATGTATAAGAGGCATGCCTCACTCATCAGTGTTTCTCCCTCTGTCCCTTCCTCTCTCCCTTCCTGTCTTTCTAAAAAGAGCCATGAAAAAAATGTCCTTGGGTGAGGATTTTAAAAAAAAAACTACGGTGAAGAAATAATTGCTTCCCTGGCTGGTGTGGCCCAGTGGATTAAGTGCCTGCCTGTGACCGGAAAGGTCCTGTGAACCAAAGTGTCATCAGTTTTATTCCTGATCAGGGCACATGCGTGGGTTGCAGGCCAGGTCCCCAGTTGGGGGTTTGTGGGAGGCAACTGATCAGGGTGTTTCTCTCTCTCTCTTTCTCTTTCCCTTCTCTCTATAAATAAATAAAATCTTTTAAAATAAATAATCAATTGTTCAAAAAAATAGACAAGATACAATTGCTTTGTTTACTGAAGAACTATTTAATTCCTGGTTTTCTTTCTTTTCCTTTCTCTCTCTTTTTTTTTTTTTTTTACAAAACTTTTTCCTCTTCTCTTTTCTGGTTTAGGTGTTATTGGAGTCTGAAAGTTCAGCTCCCAAATGAGCTAGAGTTAATTCTTGTTTATCATCCCCCCCACCCTTTTTTCACTGTCAGCTGAAGAATTTTCCACCAGGTTTAAGCTCTTTACTTGGAGAGTTCAGTCAAATTGTTCATTTGAGCCCATTTGTCAGTTATTGCTCTGTTATCACACTCTTATTCTACTGAGTTTACATTTCTTTAAGATTTCCCTACTGTTAGAAGTTATTTTACGGTACGTCAGAGTCCCTCTTTTATATCAATTGTATGTTTTTCCTTTGCTCCCTTTTGCTTGACAGCCTGGCTTGGTGGCTTTATAGCCATTTCCATCATCAGTTTCCTGTCTTTGCTGGGCGTTATCTTAGTGCCTCTCATGAATCGAGTGTTTTTCAAGTTTCTCCTGAGTTTTCTTGTGGCATTGGCTGTTGGGACATTAAGTGGTGATGCTTTTTTACATCTCCTTCCACATGTAAGTATGATAATTTGTCCTATTAGTGTAGCATGTTATTCAACATTGAAAAAAATATATATATATATAGTTTATACTAGAATTCTTTGTATTGCTATGTATAAAGGTTGGAAATTTGGTTTAGAGGAGTTGATTTTAAATTATATTTGGTAACAAAAGCTGCATTTTCATGCTTGACCTTAATATTATTTTGCTTTTCTTTTTAAAGATAATTAAGTATAAACTAATTTAACTTTTTGGAACCCAGTTAATAAAAGGAGGCAGATTCTACTCATATATTAGTACTGTGACAGACTGCAATAGTGTGAATTATATGCTTACATGTTAATGTAATTGTTACAGAAATAAAAAATGTGACTTCTTGTACCCAAGAAACTTAAAGGTTTTCTTCAGAGTTGAATTTATGTGTGTATTTAGAGGCTTACACTTTGTGACACAAGTGAATTCTTTTTTTTTAATGTTTTTTAATTTAATTTATTTATCTTTAGAGGGGAAGGGAAGGAGAGAGAGGGAGAGAAATATCAATGTATGGTTGCCTCTTGTGCATCCCCTGCTGGGAACTGGCCTGCAACCCAGGCGTGTGCCCTGACTGGGAAGCAAACCGCGATGCTTTGGTTTGCAGGCCTGTGCTCAGTCCACTGAGCTACACCAGCCAGGGCTGAATTCTTAACTAAAGCAAGTTTGGTAAAGTGCGTTTACTTTTCCATTAAATATTTGGGATAGGCACACAGGCAAAAAATAATTTGGATCTCATTTTCTAAATTTCCCTTAGAGGTTTGCAGGTAAGTGAAGGAATTATTCCTGAAGTAATACATATCTCATCATACTTTACCCAGCAGTGATAGACAACTATTTTGCTGTGACAAACTCCCTGACCATGAGATGGCAGATGTTCAGAAATACCTGCTACACAAAGTGATGTGCATGTGTTACATACTCTCGGACACCACCACCCGCAGCCTCAGCTCTGTGTGTGCACCACGCCCTGTTCCTAACATGCAGGGGCAGTGGTTCCTGCTGCACTCTGCTGTAGGCCACTGAGGCAGTGCCTCTTGAGGTGGCTGCCCGGGCTTGCTGCACAGATTGGGCTTCTTGTAAGCACACCGATGACAGTGCTGTGAGCTTTCCAGCTAGGAGTATAAGCAATAAACACTATAGGCGTGTTAAGTCTGGCTGTTTCCTATTACTTGTGTCCATGACAACTTGTCAAACATTGAAAATACCCACTACTGATGTATTATGAGGATCACTGGGGAATGTATCCTTACACTGAATAGATCCAATCTGTTAACTGTTGTAGTACATTATATGCATTAAGCTCTAGATAGTTGTCTGCTTATTGGTCATTTTATTTTTAATATCCTAAACTTCCCCTCATTCCACAGTATCCCATGAATTGCCTAATTCTGAATGATTTCAAATTTTACCTTAGCCAATTTTTCAGATGTGTGAAACTGATAAATTTATAAAATACATGTTTTGCCTTTAGTCTCATGCGAGTCACCACCATAGCCACAGCCATGAAGAAACAACAATGGGAATGAAGAGAGGGCCACTGTTCAGTCATCTGTCTTCTCAAAACATAGAAGAAAGTACCTATTTTGATTCCACATGGAAGGGTCTAACAGCCCTGGGAGGCTTGTATTTCATGTTTCTTGTTGAACATGTACTCACTTTGATCAAACAATTTAAAGATAAAAAGAAAAAGGTAAGAGAAAGTATACTGAGAACTTCTTATGCATCAGACATTTATTTAGAGCAGTATTCTAACTAGACTATTAGCAGGGCTTGTCCAGGATATATGATCTTTGAGAGGGGATTATTCTTAAGATACTTTTTGCTCTCAGAGGCATTAATGGAAAGCAATTCTGTATCTTTACAACCCTGGAGTTCTCTATCTTCAGATTCCCTTCAAACTCATGAAAGGGAGAGAAAGGCAAGGAAAAACACATAAATGACCAAACAAGGCACAGGTGGGTCCTTGACAATCAGAATCATCGAGATTATGGCCTTGATGGTGGCGATGGTTTCATGGATATATACATATCTGTAAACTCATTGAGTTGGATACATTAAATATGTAAAGCTTTTTAAATGTTAATCATACCTCAGTAAAGCAGTTTAAGAAACACTTATCATGGACACAAAATCAATATTCATTAGTAGTTATGATTATGTGATGAACTTCAAATTAATTATTTACCTAGTAGCTAGATATCCTATTTTATTTGAAAGGATATGTGACCTTTGCAGATTGCATCTAGAAAATAGTATGAAGCCAATTATTTTTGGTAAAAGTAACTTTGAGTTGCCTGTGTTTATCTGCCTCGTTTTATATGATATGATCAGATAAGTCAGTCAAAATGAACCTGCAAAAGTCAATGCTGGTACTGCCTGTCACACCAGAACCAATAAGTAGAGACAAGGATTGAATCTTGATGGGTGCTTTATTCAGATGGCCTGCATTCTGAGAAGATAAGATGGTAGGTTATGTACCCTCAGAAACTATCTTAACATCTCATTTCAAACTGACCTTTTTTTGTTTGTTTGTATAATTTTTTTTTTAAGAAGAAAGGGTAGGTAAGGGAGTTGGGAAAACGGTTAATTGGATAAGAGTTGCAGTGATTTTCCTAGTACTTCTTTATCTGTTGATCAGCAATTCTTTATCTGTGTCATTAGTATTCTCTCTCTGGAACACAGTGACTCATTCTATCTGCATTTCGTCTATAGCCCCTGGGGCATAAAGGTTGAGTTGCTTGTCACCTCCTGGATTCACTTGGTACCTAGTCATGCATTGCAGTTCCTGGAATAACAGCTTTCCACAGGCATTAATCACTTAAGCCTATCAACTAAGGCTAAAACTTTTAACTTTTTTTAAAAAGATTTTATTTATTTACTTTTAGAGAGGGGAAGGGAGGAAGAAAGAGAGGGAGAGAAACATCAATGAATGGTTGCCTCTCGAACTCCCCCAGCTGGAGCCCTGGCCCACGACCCAGATGTGTGCTCTGCCCAGGAATCAACTGGCCAACCTTCAGTTTGCAGGCCAGTGCTGAATCCACTGAGTCACACCAGCCAGGGCTAAAACGCTTAACTCGTAAGTTCCCCTATCAAAAAGACTGTCCTAGTGGGGACTTTTAATTTCTAGATAAAGATGTCCCACAGGAGTTTTGCAGACTTTGTCCTCTTCCTTTTTAAAATGCATTGAGGGTCTTTTTTCAAGGGCATCCATATCTTAGTTTTACTTAACAGTTTTTAATCTCATTTGGTTCCTCAAAAAGTATAAGTATGATTTATTACATGGTAAATGTTGAGAGCTCTTTTCACCTAGAACAGAACATTTTGCCTAGGATTTTTCCTTACGATATCCATCCTGCACCTGTGTATACCATAGTTTTAGATCACTTGCCGTCTTTGTAAATCTGAAATCTCTGTATTCAAATTAGGGTTATATCTCATACTTGACATAGTTAGACCCTTATATTAATCAGTTCAGTGTCAAACTTTCTACCAGTAAAGGTTATTGATCATGCTGGAAACCTGAGAATCACCTGTGACATCTCCATCCTCATATTTAACCTAGTTTTACTAAATATATCTAGAGTTTTCCCATTTCTCTCCTCTTCCTTCCTATTCTAGCCCATACCATCCTTATCTTCCACCTAGGTGACAGTAGTTGCCTCCTAACTGACCTGTCTACATTATTTTGTCTTCTCCTAATCCAGGCAGTGTGGTTTGTCTAAATGAAATATGATGAGGTTAGACTCCACTACTTAAAATCCTTCCTTTAGTAATTTCTCATGGCTTTTAGGACAAAGCCACGGCTCTGAACAGGTCTGCATTGTCTGGTCTCCTCCAGCTGTCCAGCCTTATCTCTAGCTACCCTGTCTCTGACCTACTAGGCCCCAACCACATTGTCCTTTCTATTCCAGATGGGACTGGCTCCTTTCTGGGCCTCCTACATGCTGTTCTTCCTGCCTGGAACACTGCCTCTCTTTCCTTTCCCTGACAAACCCCTGCTCATCTTTGGGTCTTGGTATAAATATCACTTTCTCAAGGAAGCCTGTCCTGGTACTTATTTTTTTGTTTTGTTGTTACACGCTCTCATAGCACTCTGATTTTTCTTTGTAAATGTATCGAAAATTGCAGTCAGAGAATTGTATATAATTATTATCTGTGTAAAGACTCCCTCCCGGTGACAAGGTTGACGATAAGCTCCGTGAGAACATAGACCCTTTGTGTCTTGTTTTACATTGTTGCCAGCACATAGCCTAAGGAACAAAGACTTCAATAAAATCTGTAAGTTCAAGAGAGTCATTGCCCAACGAGAAATAAAGCATTAAGTAAAGTGATTTAAAAATGCCTGAATTTATTTATATTCACAAGTATTTAAATACTTTCTCTGAAAAAATTATTATAACCTGTTGATATAAGAACATCCAAAGCTGTAGAAAATTTTTATGAGTTTATTGGAATTTATCTGAGAGCCACACAGGACATGCCTGGAAGCAAGATCTCAACAGACTGAGAACAATGCTCCCCAGGATGGCAGTTTGCCATTTCTTTCATGCCTTTGGAATTAAGAAGGGAATGTAAGATTACATGAAGTGAGAGAGAAGAAGGCAGGGAAATCTCTATGATTGGATTACAAGATAGTTAAGATTATGTGCTCTTTTTAAAAAAAAATTTATTGATTGATTTTTAGAGAAATGTTGATTTGTTGTTCCACTTAATTATGCATTCATTGGTTTCTTCTTGTATATGCCCTAACCGGAGATTAAACCCCCAACCTTGGCATATCTAGACAATGCTCTAAGCAGCCACGCTACCTGGCCAAGGCCAATTCTGTGCTCTCTTGGGGGTGGTTATAATTCCATTCCAAGGGGTCTGAAAAAGAGGCATTTCAAAGGTGTGCTAACGTAGATGCACAGAAACAATGGACATGGCTTACTTAGGGCAATAATAACCTTTTACTGGGGAAGTTACAGGCCTGAGGGGTGTCTACCTACCATACACTGCCCAGTTAGAAATTTATGGTCAGGTGACCCTGTGAGGTTACTTTGAGTCACTGCATTTGTCAGATTTATTATAGAGCCCCTTTTTTGTCCACAGCCCTAAGAATGTACTGATATTATATACACTGTTCGAACTAGAAGAAATCTTAAGTCATATTTGAAGGTACTACAAATAAGTATAATTTTTGTGTGACATTTTAAAATATTTTTAATGTTCTCTTCTATATAAGTAGATAATATACAGGCACCATTTTCAAACAGTGACCTTTATGCTTGGATTCAGAGATGGGAACAATATCTCAAGTATATTGCTTAAAAACCCCAATTATAAATTCAAGGCTAACTAATAGCAGTTTAAAAAGAGAAAGTTTGTTAATGATGGTTTACTATAGGAAAAGCATTTAAGTTGTAATAACAAATAAATCTTAGTGTCACAGTGTAGTTTTGATAAGGGAACTCCAGAGTTAAAGGTTTCAGTCACAGTTGATAGGCTTAACTGATTAAATGCAAGAGGAAAGCTATTATTCCAGGAACTGGAATGCATGACCATGAGACTCCAGGAAATGGACAAGCAGTTCAACTTTTGTGCAACAGAGACGGTCTGAGTTGTTGATCAACAGATAAAGAAGTACTGGGAACTTCTTATCTGATTAACCTTTTTCCCAAACCCCTTACCTACCCTTTTTTCTCTTTATAAAAAGGTCAGCTTGAGATGAGATGTTAAAATGGTTTCTGAGGGTATATAACACGCCATCTGAATAAAGCACCCATAAGGATTCAATCCTTGTCTCTACTTACTAGTTCTGTTAATGACAGACAGCACAAATGCTGATGTTTCTGGTTTCAGTTTTAGGATGTGTAAACTATGGAAAGCATGGGTTTTCGGCATACAAAGAACAGATAGAAAAAAACAAGCAATTGGTTAGCAGATCACTAAGTGCCTGAAGAAAATGCTTCTAGTTGGTTTTAAATGGATGACCTGAGGCAGAGCCAAATTTTAATGTGTATGTGAATCACCTGGGGATCTAGTTAAAATCCCCATCTGATTCATTAGGTCTGGGTGTGGCCTGAGATTGTGCATTTCTGACAAACTCCCTGGGGATGCTGTGCTGTTTGGGTAAGACCACACTTAGAGTAGATGACCTAGGGGACATTCAAAAGGTGAATGTCATTTTTCTGCATCTTACATTACTGAGGCATTGATCCTTCACATTCTGAACAGTTACCATGCCTAGGACACTCTGCTAGGTGCTGTGCAAACTAAGTACAGGCCCTGCCCTCCGGTGGCTTTCTTCCATTGGAGGTCTGTTACTCTGCAGTCTTTTTCTGTGTTTTTTGTTTAAGTGTTTATTTAAAGCTGTACACATAAACAAATCAACTATTTTAAAGTATTGTTTTCCCTTGCTATTTTAGAATCAGAAAAAACCTGAAAATGATGATGACGTGGAGATTAAGAAGCAGCTGTCCAAGTATGACTCTCAACTTTCACCACATGAGGAGAAAGTGGATACAGATGATCGTAAGTCCTCATAAAACTGAGGGCTGGCAGGAGTTCATCGCTCTGCTTGGACTATATGGAAAAGATGAGACCATGTCCCTTTCTTTTTTTTAAACTCATACTTTCTAAATTACCAGTCAGAGGTTATTTTTATGTATATTTACATTTCTTTAATTTTTTTATTTTGAGGTAATTTCAGACTTACAGAAAAATTCCAAGAATGATACAAATAATTCCTATATCCCTTTCCTATATTCCCCAGTTATTTTACCTATATTTATCATTCTCTTTCTCTCTTTATCAAATGTGCAAATGTGTACACATATGCTGTACACATATGCACGTTTTTCTCTAAACCATTTGAGAGTAAGTTACAGACATGATGGTTTTTTTTTTTCTTTTCTTGTATTGGTTCTAGAGAGAGGGAAAGGGAGGGAGAAGGAGAAGGAGAAGGAGAGAAACATCGATTGGTTGCCTCTAGCACATACCCCAACTAGGGACCAAACCCACAACGCAGGCATGTGCCCTGACCGGGAATCGAGCTGGCTACCTTTCAGTTTGCAGGACAGTGCCCAACCAACGGAGCCACACTGGCCAGGGCAGACAGGATGTTTCTTTACTTCTAAATATTTCACCATATGTTTCCTAAGGAAGGGAACACTCTCTTGTGTAACATACTTTGGATATTTTAATCAGTAAATGAATATATCGATACAATGCAATTATCTACTCCATAGACCTTACTTATGTTTTTCTAATTTTCTTAATTCTTTTATATCCCTTCTCCCCCAAAAGAAGAAAAAGATCTGGAGTACAGTTTGGTCAGATGTTGAGTCTAATGTTTTTTTATAAAGATTGATCAGCGTTAGCAGTAGTACCACAAACTGGTATCATATTTTTTTCAGTCATATAATTTGCCACCTGGCCTGATGCTCTTTGTCACACATGGGCAGTATGAATTTTGAGCACTTGGCTATGGTTATATCTACCATGTTTTTTCATTGTAAAGTTACTATTTTTCCTGTTACTTGAGTGTTAGCTTGGCATTCTTTGTTGAATAAAGATTAAAATTGTATTTATTATTTTTAAGATTAAAATTTTAAACCAAACTCTTCATCGTGACTTTCAAGGTTCTAACCTGCCCTCTACTCTCTCCCATTGTTCTCTGTCCAGCCTGCTGGCCTTCTTAACCTGTGAGCATGCCAGGTTTGTCTCAGAGCCTTGCATTTACTGTACCTTCTTGGAAGCCTCTTCTCCCCAATCTTCACATAAATTCCTTCTCCTATTGTTTCCATCTCCACTCAGATACCTTCTCAGAGGCTTTCCCTGGATCACCCAAATACAGAGGTTTTCCAATCACTCTCTAGCACATTCCCCTTTTCTATTTTCTCCCCATGCTTTCCAGTGCCTCGAATTACCTTTCATATCTGGAGCTCCTTGCTCTTTGGCTTTCTTCCCACAACAGCATAAGTTTCTTGAAGACAGAGGGGTTATCATGCTCCATTCTATCACCAGTGCCTGACCCACAGTAGGTGCTTAAGAGGTAGTTGCTGACTGAGGAGAGAGAAAAACTTTATTGTTGCTACTGCCTTTTTGTATTTGTCCACCCTTTGTTTTCCAACATGCTGTTTTTCTCTAAAGAGCAAATAAATGCTCTTGTTCTTCTTCCTGTAACTATTCTAACTTTTTTTAGTAAACAAACTCTAGTGAAATACATAACAATGAGAAGAAATAGCTGCTTTACAGTTGGACCACAGTTTCAGGAATGCTTCCGGGAAAAGTGATACTAATGAACAGTATCACTAGTAAAGTAAAGCAAAGTCGTATTGTTGCATTTACTTCTCTTTGTACAAATAGATAAAAAACGTTCTTGGTGATGATGGTATTTCTGGTTCTTCTGTTTTTCCTTGAATTTTGTCATCAAAAAAGAGGAAGTCACATAACAGAATTATATATGGTTTTTTATTTCCAATTTAATTATTTTTCTAAATATTTTTCTGAAATATCGCTTTTCAGCCTTTTGGCTAAGATCAAGTGTAGTATCTGTTCTTATCAGTTTAAATTAAGTATCCACTTTTAAATCAGGAAAAAAGTAATCTTTAAAAAATGTGAGGAGGTAGAAGAAATTAAGGGAGGATCTAGGGGGTAATTACTGAAGGTTAATGTGTAAAATCCATTCTTAATATGTGAGACCATTTAATTTCTAAAATTCATTAAAACCTATTGTTTTTCATCAAAAATACTTTAATGTTTATTTCTTCAGGCATATGTGAGAGAGTTGCTCCACTTTAAGATCTTTATTGACCTTAATTGTCAGTGGGAATGTTTGAATGTGTCTAAGCTTATTAACAAAGCCTTCTGACTGTCCCAACATCCTTTTTGTTTGTACCCAGGACCTGAAAGCTATTTACGAGCCGACTCACAAGAGCCCTCCCACTTCGATTCTCAGCAGCCAGCCATCTTGGAAGAAGAGGAGGTCATGATAGCTCATGCTCATCCACAAGAAGTCTACAATGAATATGTACCCAGAGGTTGCAAGAATAAATGCCATTCGCATTTCCATGATACGCTGGGCCAGTCAGATGATCTCATTCACCACCATCATGACTACCATCATATTCTGCATCACCACCACCACCAAAACCACCACCCCCACAGTCACAGTCAGCGCTACTCCCGGGAGGAGCTGAAAGATGCCGGCATCGCCACGTTGGCATGGATGGTGATAATGGGCGATGGCCTGCACAATTTCAGCGATGGCCTAGCGATTGGTATACATTTACATATTTGCCCTTTATTGGTTGATTATCAAAATGTTGTTTCTTCTTTGGCTACTTTGACAATGAAATACTCAGTAAAGTGAAAAGAACTGTGCCTAGACCATTACCTAAATCGTTAACTACCAAAGTTGTTTTAATTTGCAAGGTCTTAAGATCAGGCTCCATTGTGTTTGGAACATATGTGAGTTTTTCCCCCCTAGACATTTAAGTTCTCTTATCTGCAATATAAACAGTATTAATTAAGGTAAAAGAATCTCTTTAATCATTTTTTTCTTTCATGCTATAAAAGAATCTTTGCATATATGATAAGTTCTGTTCCCAATCTCTATCCAAAGAAGAACTAGAGTTTTCGCTATTACATTGTTATACCACAATTAGAAGATAATAGGATACTTACAAATTTTAGTAACTTAGTGCTGAAAGAGACCTTGGAAATAATTATAGGTTAGGCAGCTGAGGTCTGGCAGGGTAAACAGCTGCCCAAGGAGGCAATGCTGTTTTGTAGCCCAGCTGAGATGAACCCAGGCCTTGGCTCCCCCCCTCGAGAGCCTGGTGCTTTTCCTCGTCTCTGTACTGGGCACAGCAGAAGCAACGAAGGAGAATATTCAAATGCTAAGTGATGATTTATAAATGACCAGTTGTGTAATATGTTAGCTTTTAAAAGGAAAGGATCTATTTGTCTTAGTCTCTTTTTATGAGACAGTGAAAGAATGAATGTAACAAATCTGATATCATAGTCAACTCCTCTGAAGCCAGTGAAACAATTTGTACTCTTGACTGTTGAGTGGTTATTTTTTTCCCTCAACCTTTTAAGTCATTTTATTTTATATTTTTAAATGTGTTTTGTGGGGGAGCAGTTACTTCTCAGGTGTGTATAAGATCATCTAATCATTGTTAGGGCATAGTAGAACCTTCCCTTCTTAATGCCAGCTTGTGTTCCATTGGGAAATTTAAACCTAATTGAATATAATCTGAGATTACTTACAAAGAAGATACAGAATGCACTTGGGAAAGTTCTTGTTTTTATTCACAACCAGAATATAGTTGATTTCTTTTACCTCACTTTGTATGCTGGTAAGATTTTTTTAAAACACACCCACAAAATAATGTCAGTCTTATTCCGATTGATTTTTACACAGGTGCTGCTTTCACTGAGGGTTTATCAAGTGGTTTAAGTACTTCTGTGGCTGTGTTCTGTCATGAGTTGCCTCATGAATTAGGTAAGAGAATCATATGAACGGTGTTTTCCAGGTGGCTGACACGTCTAACTGCCACTAGCTTTTGCTAGTGATAGTTCCAGCAAGCTTCCTCATAACTGTTATGCCTTCTTATAAGTCTGCTAAACTAGTTAGCTTTCTTTTCTTTTTTAAAGATTTTATTTATTTATTTTTTGAGGGGAAGAGAAGGAGAGAGGGAGAGAAACATCAATGTGTGGTTGCCTCTTATGTGTCCCCTGCTGGGAACTGGCCTGCAACCCAGGCATGTGCCCTGACTGGGAATCGAATGTTAGTTGTTTGGTTCTCAGAACCACCGCACTCAATCCACTGAGCTACACCAGCCAGGGCAGCTTTCTTTTCTTAATGAATGTAAGTTTGTTTCCAACCACAGTTCTGACCATATAAGTACATTTACACAATTGCGTATGTGGGGTGGCCAAAGAGGTACCTTTGTCACTCTCTTCCCCTACTAAATATTTTCTTATGCCAACATTCTGCTGACCTCAGTGATCATTATCTTCATACACACAACATGAATTAGACCACAGGAATCAAATGAATCATCATCCATTAACAGAGAATCTCACTGGAGCTGATAAAATACCTTCCCAGAGTTGTTCCGGATCCTATTTCATGTCTTTGGGTTTTTTTGTTCCTTTGTTTGTTTTTTGGGGTTTTTTTATAGGCACATACTGCACACAACCTTGACACCATTTTCACTTTTGTTCCTTTGCATGTGCCTGCCATTCAGAAGGCTTCCGATCTGCCTCCATGATGCTTATACTTAATCTCAGTTTATGTTCTCCATTCTGGATCCTTCAGACTCCGCGAAGCCTTAACTAGTCCCATCTTAATTTATGTTATGTTCTCTTATAAGGAGAACATTAGACTCTAGCTCTGAATTATAAATAAATTGCTTTTACAATTTGCTGATCATTTTGTGAGTGTTCGCCACTCTCCTCTTTGTGGCCAATTATGAGCTTCTTGAAGACAGTGCAAGAGCATAATAGTAGTAGGTTTGTGGTATTTATCACTCGTTAACAAAGTGTGAGCCTTAAGAAAGACTTTGAATAAAAAAAAAAAAAACTTAGTTTACACTTTTGCTTTTCTCTTCCTCTTAAAAAACTGGAGAATTCTTTAAATCTGTGACATCTCTTGGGTATGTGTTTTAAAAATGATTTTTCCATTGCTTTATCCTTCGTTTTGTTTTCTGTTAAAGGTGACTTTGCTGTGTTACTAAAGGCAGGCATGACTGTTAAGCAGGCTGTTCTTTATAATGCTCTGTCGGCCATGCTGGCGTATCTTGGAATGGCAACAGGAATTTTCATTGGTCATTATGCTGAAAATGTTTCCATGTGGATATTTGCACTTACTGCTGGCTTATTCATGTATGTTGCACTGGTTGATATGGTAAGTTTTTAAGATGTCAAATTACAACATTGACTAACAATAAAATAGAGATAATGTTTAGTGAAACCTTATTTTTAAAAAGGCTTTAGATTAAGTGCAGTAATGATAAGAAGTCATTCTAAACTCAGCAAAGTACCATATAAAGTATAGTACCATTAGGGTTTATCTTTTTGGATTGTTGATCACATGCACATCTTTATCTTGTCTAATGTGTAAGCAGATACAGAGAAGCATCTACCCTTTCTGTATGTACCCCTTTGTGAGAGCAGAATCTCAGCAATCATGCTTTGAATTGTGTATAGGTTTGTAGGAAGCCCAGCACAAACCACGTATTATTGGTATGCTATGTGTACTGTGAATGCTTAAAAGTTCCTTATTAATAGACAAAGCAGTCACATCTCTGTCATCAAAGAAATTTGACTTGCTAAGCAGATAGTAAATAATAATTGTTAATTAAACTGCTAGGGAATGCTACGTGACGTTACTAGCTAAAATCAGTATGTATATAGTCATGTTTTAAGGAACTGGTCAATATATCCAGCCACATATAATATGAATATGCTGTCTTGCTAAGGCTTGTAAAAACTAATCTGTAGTTTTGAAACCTTAAAGGTTGCTCTTTTTTTCTTTTTCTAAGGTACCTGAGATGCTACACAATGATGCTAGTGACCATGGATGTAGCCGCTGGGGATATTTCCTTTTACAGAACGCTGGGATGCTTTTGGGATTTGGAATTATGTTGCTTATTTCCATATTTGAACACAAAATTGTGTTTCGTATAAATTTCTAATTACGGTATAAATGATAGAGTAGCTTAAAAAACTGCTGTCTATAGTTTGAATAGGTCATAGGAAGATGAGAGTGTATGCTGTGTTAGGCAGTATTTAAGGTTAGTGTTTTTGTGATTTTTGTATTGAATATTACCATTTGTTATGCTTATAAGGTCACTTATGGTGGAAACATAAAGGTACATTTTAATATTTAAGTTATTCTACTTTTGGAATATAAACTATATGTGCAATTTACCAGTTTTACCAGTTCATTGTATAAACAAGAGATTTGGCGTGATATGTTCTGTATATTTCAAGAAAAATATCATCAATGTTTTTTCTAGAACTAATTTAATACAGTAATTCCTGTGCTGGATTTTAGGCCTCTGAGGAACTGCTGGTGTTTAGGACTAAGAATACACATGAAGCTTAAGATACCAATCAATAAAGCTTGTACTGAATTTAAGCTAAGAAATAAGGAGGAAAAAAATATGTACGAATTAAGAAGGCTTAAATTTCTTACAAAAAATATCACAAAAGTGGTTATAAAACGGAAGGTAAACTTAGATTTAAATTTAAAAGTCAATGTTAGTAAAGTATAGAGTACATTCATAAACATTTGTGTTACAGTATTAATGTTCCCATAAAACCATAATGAGCACTTTTACTAATTTAGTTCTACATTTAACTTTGTATAATGGAAACATCTAAATATATTTAAATCCAAACACTGTATCACTTGACCAAGAAAGTTGAATTTTAAAATATTTGTGTGGAGATATACCAGATGACTTGAGTAAGGGTCTATATTCCCAGAAGACTTAGATACCACCGACTTACGTGTTGCTCAAAGTTATATTTGGATGGTTATCTGGTTCATCAAATGTCAGTATATTATAACTTTGAAAAAAGGATATTAAAACCATATTGAGTATAATTTGACTTCTGGATTCAGGAAGTCCTTTGGTATCTTTCCGTGCTTCAGTGTTGTCATTATGAGCAGTTTCCTGTTTATACCCGGTACTTTAGATATACTAGGGCTGTCTGTGGCATTCTCTAGATGTTGTTTTTCTACAAAATAAAATCCCATGTCAACTTAATATTAGATGTCTTCTTTTTTAACCATGTTACCCATTTTTAAGTGTACAGTTGAGTGATTTTAAGTATATTCACACTTGTACAGTGAATCTCAAGACTCTTCACTTTCCAGAACAGAAACTCTACCCACTAAACAACTTATTTTTTCCTCCCGTAGTCCCTGGTAGCCACATTCCACTTTCCATTCCTATGAATATGAGATAACAGATTTTCTTCAATATAATCCAGGTTATACTATACTTATCAGTTTGTTTATATTATTGTATTGGGTGGCCTTATTCAATTTTAGATTCTTTATCCACAGTTTGTTCCACGCTATCCCTGACTGTTTAATACCGAGAACCTTAAGCTAAAGGAGAAGCATTCATAGCCTACACTCCAAAGAGAATCAGAAGTAATTGGATGAGAGCCTGTACCCCACCTAGGGCCTACTGAAGGACAGCTGGACTAGCATTTTGTTCCCCAAACCAAATGAAAGGGATGGGTGTGGGTAACAAGAATTTCTTGGAGGGGGTGGTGCCTGAAGAATGAGATGAAGCACCTCCTCTGCCTGGCCGATTACTCTGCTGCCAAAATCCACAGACCTACCCTAGTGCCACTGCCAGATCAGTGCAAGGCAAGGGAGTTCTGGAACACCTGGAAATGTTCCTCGAGTTTGGGGAACACCGACTTTTGTACCTACTCCTTTCACAGAGATTCTCAAGATGGAAGGTGTGCTGGATCAGCCCACAAAGTATGGATGAGTAGGATGAATAGGAACAGTAGCTCCTACTCCAGTTTGAACTCATTGGTGGACATATAGAAGATTTAAGTAGTAATTAGTCCCCATGGTTCCCTGTGGAGGGAAATGGAGATTAGAGGAAAAGGCAGATTAAAATATGGATCAAAAGCTTATCTTTGAGGAGATGGGTTGGGTTGGGTGGGGCACAGACTGATAGAAAAGGCATGAAAAGAAGTATCTTCAATGAAAAAGGAGGCATAAATAAAGATATGAGGTCGGACCCCCCCCCAAGGAAAATCAGAATTATCTCCTGGAGGGTGGGCCGCATTGTGGTACAGGCTTCTCCCACTAAGACTTGGGCTCTAGGAACCCATCCATCAGTGTACCCGCTGGTGGTGATATGAGAGGCTGTATAGCTTCAGTGAATTTTTTTGAAGACTTTCAACATATTTGCCCATGTCATGATGGGTGATTTATGAGCACACCTGCCAACACCACTCTGAGTGTTTAGCAGTTTTTGACCAAAATCAGCATGACCCCCGTGCCCTACTCTCCCTCATCACCTGATCTCATCCCTAGAGAATTCTTGTTTCCCCAGAATAAAAACCCTCAAAGAGAAATGTTTTGCCAACATGAAGAGATGAAACATTTTGTAAATAAATTCTGTTTTGGGGGGTCTCCCCTCATACACACTAGTATTGAATAGATTCAAGAAGTCCTGAAAGCAGACTGTATTTGAGGACTTTATGGGTTAATTTTCACTCAGAAAAAAAGTCTATTAGTTTTAACATGGTCACCATACCAAACTTCTCCCCTCCTTCCTCCAAAACAAAGCATTGTTGGCATTGTTTACCAAAACTTCAACATATAAATCCCTAGCTCCTAGAAGTATTTTCTGAGATTAAAGAAAAAGAACGTTCATTGAGATCATTGAGGTTAGTGTAACCTTCATGTGAAATTATGATGAAAAAGACAGTCTAGCTAGGACTCAAGACTCCCTACACATTTTTGCTAGCTATGTCTCGCTGTCTGGGCCATTTATCAGTGAACGACCTTGAAGAATGAGGTCTGAGATAAAGACCAGGCCTTGTATAACAGGTGAGTTCTGCAAGCTCAGCTGCCTTACAAACTCTCTTGTGCTGCATCCACCTGAGACCCTTTATTCTGCTTCGGTGGGATTTGAGAGGAGGCAATGAAGAGGTCCTGATGCAAATGATGCTCGCACTACTTGCTATGCTGTGAGCTAAAAAAGCCCTCTGTCCCAGGAGTCATGTCTTCTGCCATTACCCGTGAAATAGTAACAGCTAACTTGCAGCTTTAAGTTGGATAAAATCCCAGAACCTCAAGAAATCTAACAGGATACAAATGAAAAGTGAAAGTGAATGTAGATACAAGAATCCTAAATAGCAAATCAAACTCAACAGTATGTAATATGATCCATTAAGGTGTTCCTAGAAATGCAAGAACAGTTCATCAGAAAACCCATTACTATAATAGACCATGTCAACAGATTAAAGAAAAAACTTAGAATCACAATTAAATCAGAAATAAAATAATTCAGGACTAAATAGAAAATTTTTAGAATCCAGGAAACCTATTTAAAAGTTTGTCTTCTTGAATATCCCCATCCTATGAAGTCAAGGGTTTAAGAAAAGCAGGAGGAAGGGATAAAGTGCAGAGAGAGGAACTCAGGTAGACCAGAAAGAGAAACTACAACTCCAAAAATGGAGTGATCTTGGACATCCCATACAATACTATAAAAAGTGTAGTGAAAATTAAAAGAGGCAGCAAAATTGCCATCATTCCATAGTTGTTTGGGTAAAATACACATAATATAAAATTTACCATTTAACCATTATTATATGTACAATTCAGTGGCATTACATACATTCACATGTGCAACCATCACCACAATCTATCTCCAAACTTCATCATCCCATACCAACTCTGTCCCAATGAGCAATAATTCCTCATTCTCCCCACCCCCAGTCCCTGGTAGCCACAATTCTACTTTCTGTCTCTATGTATGTAACTATTCTAGGTACATCATATAAGAGGAAGTGTATGATAGCTTTCCTTTTGAGTCTGGCTCATCCACGTAGTATAATGCCTGTAAGTTTCATTCGTTTGTCCCATGTGTCAGAATCTCCTTCCTAGTTAAGGCTGAACAATATTCCATTGTATGCACATACCACATTCAGTGGATGCCCATTCATCCATTGATTAGGAAGGGCTTCTCCCACCTTTTGGCTACTGTAAATAATGCTGCTATGAACATGGGTGTGCAAATATCTGTCTGAGTCTCAGTTCTTTAGGGTATATACCCAGAAGTGGAATTGTTGAATCATACATACTTACACGTTGAATATTTTGAGAAACTACTATACCATTTTCTCTTGCATCTGCACCATTTTAGATTCCCACTGTTGTGTTCTTCTTAAAGCCAAGAACAAAGACATTTGCATTTGGAAAAGAACTATATTATTAAATAAATTATTTCTTAAGTTTGCTTTAAATGTAAAATTCTGTAATTCTGTTACAACTAATTTAATGGTAAGATTTTTGAACTGATTTATAAAATTAACCATCATTTGTAAAGCTGTTTCTAGGAGAGAATACCTCATAGACTTCTTGTGTTGGCTTAGAAAGTTTTTTTTATACTTTGCAATGCCAACACTAGGAATATCTACAATGTGTTTAAATCAGTTCAGTAAGCCAGATCTAGTGGAGCCAGTCTGCCGCCTTGTGGAATTTTAATGAAACTTCCAATTTTACAAATTGGAAGGATGACTGTAATTTAGAAATGAAGCCACTTGTGTTCAACTATTAGTTTTTTTTAATGTCAACTTAAAAAAGTTTTATTTAACATATCTATGCAAGATCTCTATGAGGGCCCTGGCTGGCACAGCTCAGTGGATTGAGCATGGGCCTGCGAACCAAATGATCGCGGTTCGATTCCCAGTCAGGGCACATGCCTGGGTTGCAAGCCAGTTCCCCTGTGCAGGCCCGTTCCCAACAGGGGACGCACTAGAGGCAACCATACATTGATATTTCTCTCCCTCTCTCCTTCCCTTACCCTCTAAAGATAAATAAATAAAATCTTTAAAAAAAGACTCATTTAAAAAAAAAAAGATCTCTATGAGGACAACCAAAATGCTGCTAATGGACACAAATATTTGAATAAATGTAAAGGTATTTCTGTTCTTGGCTAGGAGGCATGCACAAAAGATATGAATCCAATGGTCATGAAGAAGTATGTTTTGCAGAATTTCTCACCGATGAGAAAAATTTGATTTAAAAATATAACTGTCTACAATATAGATGAATCTCAAAAACATTATATTAGGTGAAATAAGCCAGCCATAAAAGAACAAAAATATTATTGATTGTATTTTATTGTATGGTGTTACCATAAACTTTTTACTTTCATTGTATCTTAGGTGAAAACATTTGGCAAATGAGAAGGGTTTATAAAGTAAAAATAATAACATTTATTAAAGTCTATTATAGGCCTCCATACTAGCAATTTTCAACAGGCATGCTGCAAGAATTTTTAAAACATGCAATACCTGACTATTTAGCCAGGGGCACTGACCCTTTTTCCTAGATTGTAAAATTTAAAAATGGCAGCAGCCAACACAATAATAGCTGTCATCTGGTGTACATGTCCTGTATTGAACTATAAATATATAGGTCATATGACAGAGTTGCATCTTATTGGCTACATTGCATAATAAGGTTGCACCTGATTGGTTAATTCTTGGTACCAGAAATCCTTATATACATGTATAGGCACCTGATTTTTTTTCAAGTCACTCTGGAGCAAAAAGGGTAGGTAATTACTTTTTTTCTTTTTCTTTTTTTGCAAATCAATCAAAATTATATCTATTTTTGTCAGATTTACCAGAAATATTCTTGTGTGCTGCAGAATGTCACTAATTAGTTTATATGTGCCATGAGATGAAAAATGTTGAAAATTGCTGCTCCACATAATTCTCTCAATCCACAGGACAACCTTACAATATAGATCTTATTAGTTACATATTACTGATGAGGAAACTAAAGCTCAGGAAAATGAACCAGTTTGACAAGGGTCCCAGAGCTAGTTCATGCCACAAAAGAGCTTTAAACTGTTGGTCTCCAAAACCAAAAAGTGTGAGTTCAGGTTGGGTATACCCCATCTTAAAAGATTTCCCAGAATGATATTTTATATTTGTTTTCTCCATTTCCTTTGAAACATGTGATTCCACCATTAGAAATGTGGCACATATCTCGAGATCTGTGATGCTGTCTCGTTGAGTAATGGTGATTTTTTTCTACTAAACAGGCTGGGCTGGCTTGGGCTGCATCATAATATGCCAGGCTTTCACCAAAGGAGAACCATCCAGTATTCTAGGACTTGGCTAGAACACACTCTATAATAGTTTTAGAGAAATCCTGCCAAATGGGCATGTTCATAGATGTCAGACCAACATAGCCATGGCACTGAAAACCATTCACTAGACAAATACTGAGCTTTTACTATGATCAGACACTGTTCTATGTAATATTTTGTAAATTAGCAAAATAGATAAAAATCCCTGCCCTGACAGAGTCTCATGCTTGTAAGTAAGAATAGGCAGACAATAAGATAAAAAGGTAAATTATATAGTGCATTAGAACGTAATATTTTAATTTAAAAAATTACAGAATCAGAAGCTTCTCCTGAAAAGGCCCAAGGAAGACATAGGTAAATCTAACAAGCAATTCTCATCCTCCTTGTGTAAAGGAGCTCTGCCCACAGAGCTCCCCCCACCACACCCTCACCCCCGTCTGCAGCAGATGAGAATAAGTCTACCAAGACGTGATCTGCTTGGGGAGGAAAGGTGGCTGTTCTCTCAAAGGAGAAGGACCAAAAGCCTTTTCCTCAATGGTTTTTTATTGGGTTCATTTTGCACAGGAATACAGGTATAGCTCATTAATCATTGTCAGGCAGTAAGGATCAAACAATATATAGCATACAGAGAACTACAAGGGCTTATTCTAAGTCAGGGTCTATTAGCTAAGGGGCTATGAAACAAACTCATTTCCTGCTTGGACTCTTATCATTTAATTGAGAGCATTCTAAACAAAACAGATTTCACAGGATTTTATGTATTCTTTCTTAGGTCTGATTGCCCGGGGAACCCACCGTTCCAGCACAGGGCGGCACCACCCTCTGTCACTGTTTCAGGCTTAAGTCAGGCAGGGCAACTAAGGCAGCCAAGAGATTAGGAGACTTCTCAGAGACCAGAATGAGGAGGACTCAGGCTATGTCAAAGCCGAGGAGCAAGGATCCATCACCCACTTTTGCTTATAGCCCCCCCAAGTCCTTCCCTAGGGCTCCCCATGATTATGCCTGTCTTAGGTCGTCCCTCACTTGAGGAATCTTACCCATCATTGGCTAACCTATCATGCATTGAGGGCCAGGCAAGGTGAAGTAAAAAGGGCAGAGGTGACACCCTGCCAAGGAGATAAACTTTATCTCCTTAGTGGCTTATGGTCTGAAGGTTGCTCACTCAGCCTTAGCCATGGGAGTTACAGCTTCTGGAACCAGGCAGGGTGTTTCCCAACAATCTTGGTTTGTTAGCAGCATTTGACATCAGTGATCATTTCTTCCTTCAGATGCGTTCTTTTGGGTTCCAGGATGCCATACTACTGGTTTCCTACTAACTCAATGGCTAC
>PVKM010009773.1:17021-36379 GCA_004027735.1 Carollia perspicillata | reverse complement strand
CACAAAAATATGAGATTTATAAAATGATAAAGTAAAACTGTGTCACAAGGAAAATAAGTTTAGAAATTCACAGAGCCATCTTTTCTTTATCTATTTTTTTTTCTTTTCTGCCTTTTTTCTTTCTGGGGGGATGTGAAGGGAATGGAACTAGAACAAGCTTTGCATGTGGGATAAGATGGCTGCATGGAATCCTAAAAATAATCCATGCCATTTCTCCAAGAGCAAGTATTTTAATACTTAGAGCAGATAGAAGGATAGCATGTGTGAGCAGTATGTACTTATGAGATGGTGAAGCTTCATGTGGTGAACTCTACTTCTGAGTGGTTAGGGAAGAAGGAGTTTAATGTTGTCACGCTGGAAGAGTCATGGAGCCGAACAGTTGGGAACCTGCTGTCAGTGTGGCTCCAAGATTAAACAGGACACCCCAGGGTTACTGGAAATCAGAGATAATGTTGAAACAGAGACCCGAAGAGGGGTAAAGAAGCTTAAAGAGGATGTAAGAGGGTGTCCCCAGAAAAACTGTTGAGGTATAACATATACAGTAAAATGCATGAATCGTAGGTGTTTATTTTGTTGAATTTTTATTTATGAACATATCCATGGATCCACCAGTCATATCAAGATACAAAATATTTCCAATATCTCAAAAGGCTCCTTTGTGTTCCTTTCCAGTCAATACCTCTGTCCTCAGAGGTAATCACTCTGATGTCTATTACCAAAAATTAGTTTCACATGCAAACATCAGATAAACAAAATCATACTCTATGTACTTATTTGCTTCTAGCTTCTTTCTCCCAACGTGATGTGTGTGAGATTCATCCATATTGTTGCATGTAATAGTGTTTTTTAATTGCTACTCCATATCTCATTTTATGAAAATGGGACAGTTTATTGATCATTCTGCTGCTCGTGAGGATATGAGTTGTTTCCAATGTTCACTTTAATGAATAAGTTTTCTATAAACATTCTTGTATATACCTTTTGGTTGGATGTATGCATTAATTCCTTCAGAATGGAATTGCTGGCTCGTGGCATAGGTACGTAGATATTGTCAAACAATTTTCCCAAGTTGTTATAAAATTTAAATTTCTTTTAGCAACATATGGAGATTCCAGTTGCCCCACATTTTCACCAATTTTTGCTATTACCTGTGTTTTAAATTTTAGCCATTCCGGTGAGTGCTGTTTATATCTATTCTAATTTTAATTTGTATTTGTTTAATGAGTAATAAAATTGAGCATTTTTTCTTAATAATTGTTCTAATAGCCACATTTGTAAAGTTCTTACACAAGTCTTTTACCAATTATTTAAATTGGATTGCCTTTTATGTTTTTTTAAATTAAAAATTATTAAATTTACTGGGTAACATTGGTTAATAATATTATATAAATTTCAAGTGTACTACTGCTTTATAGTTCTTTGTATATTCTGAATGCAAGCCTTTTGTCATATGTATGTATTACAAACATCTTCTCAGATCATGACTTGCCTTTTATTTCTTTTAATGATATCTTTTGATGAATAGAAGTTCTTAATTTTGATGAAATTGAATTTATCAGCTTTTTGTTTTATAATTAGGACTATTCTTATACTACTTAAATCTTATCCCAAGTTCACAAATGTGTTATGCTGTCCTCTCCTGCAAGCTTTATTATTATTTTTTTACTTTTAGATATAAAATTCACTACTTTTGTATAGGGTGTGAGGTAAAGGTCAGGGTTTATTCCCTCTATCCAATTAATCAGAAACATGTGTTGAAAATTTCAAACTTTTTTCCCTTAAAGTACATTGATGCTGTTCTTGCAGATCAGATGACTATATATGTACGGATATTTTCTTCATTCTACTTTGTTTCATTGCTTTATTTTTCTAGTTTTCTGCCAGTACCACAACATCTCACTTCTGAAGCTTTACGAAAAGTATTTATATGCCTTGGCTATTCTAGAAATTTTGCATTTTCATATACATTTTCTAATCAGTTGTAATTAAAGTCTTCTTTCTTTATAATTTTATACTGGTGAGTTGTAGCTAACACATTTTCTAATTTTTTTACATTTAATTTTACTTCTGCATATGTACATAGTTTAAATAGTAAAATAATTCCATAAGACTACAGATAGAAAATAGTAGTCTTTATTTTTTAAATTTATTGTTAAGAGAGAGAGAGAGACATTGATTCGTTGTTCCACTTATTTATATATTCATTTGTTGCTTCTTGTACATGTCCTGATGGGAGATGGAACCCGCAATCTTGGCGTGTGGGGATAATGCTCTAAACAACTGAGATACCTGGCTAGGGTCAAAACAGTTGTCTCTTACTCTACCTTTTTCTATCCCCAAATCTCGTTTATAGAAACAATCTCTTCAACTCACAGAAGGTTCCGGTAGGCCCGGGAGAGCTTGGCTGCCCTGGTGTTGCAACACCACATCCCCTATGTGCAACCTTTCCCAGGAGTGCTTCCAGGATGGGTCTTGGTGGCCCCTAGACACACGGGACACTGACATCTTGAGGCATATTTTGGGAATCTCTGAGGAATGAAAATTGTTCTGGAATTTGAGTATTTGATTTGCTGAATGAGTCTTGCCCTGCTAGGCTCTCAACAGGGAGGAACAGAGGGGCCAACTCTCTCACAGGTCCAGCAACCCCTCCACAAACCACTGGTTGGCAGAGGCATTGGGTGGAGCTGGGAAGTGGCCCAGGCAGACACTGGGGTGCCCTTGGCAGAAGGGAAGAGAGTAAACTGCATTGGGTGGCCAGTTTGTGACTGGAGGTTGGTGACACTCATTAGTGATAAAGTATTTGGAAACATGGAGAAGAATCCAATATGGAATCCTGGCCAGGGACTGGGAAACAGTGCACACGTTCCTTAAAGAAATTTAGCTCTAAGCCACTATGAATGACACTGAAGAGATTCCTCTGTCTGAGTCCCTGTCATGTGACTGAGCCCAGCTCCCCTCCCAGAGAAACACTGGACCCAGTCCCCACCATGGTGAGGGGCTGCCTGGCCTGCCCTCGGGCCTATAGGGAGACAACCGTGCACGTACCCCAGTTGTGAGTCTGGAGCCTGGACTCCAAGCGATCGCCTAAGGACCTGATCCCTCAGCTAGATTCCTAACAGTGAGGCACTGACAGACGTAGACCCAGCAGTTCTACTGACATTAGCTTATCCCAGCAGGGCTGACATTCCTCCAAACAGTTGAAAGGTCTTTGTGCCTCCAGCGCTTCAGCACAGCAGGCATGTGCAATAGGCTTTCAGAATTGCAGGCTGGTCCAGTCCTCCCTTTCAGACATGTGTTAGTGGTTTTTAAGGCACATGCCAAATGTGTGTTCTTTTTTCTCTCTCTAATTCTTTCTAATACACATTTTCTGACCGGAAATTCTTTGTACAACACTACAATAAGCATTTTGCTAAAAAAAAAAAAAAAGGCAATATCTTTCAAGTCTTTTTCTCTGGCATTTAATTTTGTATTTCTTAATAATGTGCTTCATATTTTATTTCTTAATTTTCAGCTTTTGGTATTATCTACTAACTTCCTACTATGAAAGATCGTTTAACTCTCATATTTTCTCAACATAGTTTTTGCTAGATCAGTATTTGTTAGCTACATTCTTAGTCCCTTGTAAAATTATTGACAGCATTCTTTTATACCATTTTGTTTTCCCTAGAGTTAATAATCACCTCCTTTTCTTCATTTGTTTAGTTTTATATACGGTTTAATACTGTTAATTCATTCTTGAACTCTATGCAAAATACAGATCTCTTCTGATTATGTTTATTTCCATCAGATAACCTATTACATTATTTTTTTCTGTCCACCTGCCACACAAATATTAGCAAGAAACCTTCCTTCATCACCGTATTTGGATTTGGGATTCCCCTTTCCTCTCTTCTACATAGGACCACTGTTTCCTAAATCCTTTGTCTTCCTATTTCTTGGTTTCCTTCATTGTTTTGATGAAACACATCTTGTGGTAACTTCCTAGGAACGAGTTCATAGGAAATGTCTTTCTAGAACTTTCTGTCTTTATTATAGTTTTATAATTAATGGATCATTTGACTAGGTTGTTAGAATAAAATTAATCTTCCTGAATATTTTTAAGGTCTTGTTCAATGGAACCTTCTAGATTCTGATGTTGCACTTTATGTTATTTTGCAGTTGTTGTAATTATGTAATGTAATAGATCTTAGTTTGATTCCTGATGTTCAGGTCCTTCATTCTTTGGAAGGTTTTTGATTTCCTTTAGCTGCCAGAGTTTCCTGACAATGAGAAATAACGTGGCTCTGTGTTGGGTATTTTTTTGGTCATTTCATTTGGAAGTTCTCTCTCTCATGTGTTTTTTTTTTTTTTTTTAGTTCTGACACATTTTCAAATTATTTCTTCAATAATTTTTAGTTCTCTGTTTTATTTCTCTCTTTCTGAATGTTCCACTAAAATGATGTTTGACCTATATATTGACTCTCTAATGTTATCTTCTTTCCTATTTTTTATTTTTGAACAGATAAGTTATAATTTCTACTTGACTTACTAAATTTTATCTTCTATCCCTTCTATTAAGGTGTTTATGAACATTTCTTCTGTTTTTTTCTAATTCTCATGAATTTGTTTTTATTCAATAAAAATTGCCTTTTTTATAGCCTCCTTTTCTTGTTTTGTGGATGTTATCTCTATTTTATTTTTTTGAAGATTATGAGCATTAGGGTTTGTTTGTTTTTTGCTTGAAGTTTTCCTCTGACTCTTGCTATTTGCTTGTTTGCTTTTGGTCTGTGTCTTTCTTATCAAATATTTTTCTTATCTTCAGTGTTACTGTTGGGTGTGTGCTCATATTCAAGGTACCAAAAAAGAGTTATAGGTTCTGAATAAGTGGATGGGCCTTATGAAATAATGGGTTTCCCTCTAAGATAATCTGGTTGAGTGTTTTCTTAGAGGAACGGTCAATATTTGTAGGATTTTGAAAAAATTATAGCTCAGGATTTTCTTTTTTATTTATTTATTTTTAGAGAGAGGGGAAGGGAGGGAGACAGAGAGGGAGAGAAACATCAATGTGTGGTTGCCTTTCATGTGTACCCCACTGGGGACCTGCCCCGCAACCGAGGCATGTGCCCTGACTGGGAATCAAACCAGTGACCCTTCGTTTGCAGCCTGTGCTCAATCCTCTGAGTTACACAAGCCAGGGTTTGTTTGTTTTTTCTGGGTTAGTTTCCCTGGAGATAAATCCTTTGGTTTCATGCTTGAGAGCTAGGATTTCCTGCCTACACACTGGGAACTGAGTAGAAGAAGGGGTTGGGGCAAGGGTGGGGAGGGTTCACCTTTCAGAAGTTTTGGTCTGTTTTCCCTGTTTTTAAGTACAGTTCTCCTGTAGTATAAATATGTGTCTCAAGGCAAGGCTAGAGTCTCTGGTTCAACCTCTCCAGTGTACAAACCTGTTTTCTTTCATGGTGCTGCAGAGGTAGTCATTTGGCCAAGCAGGCTGGGGAGGAACTCTATGAGGTTGTTTCTTATACACATTTTCAAGTAAGCTTCTGGCTTTTGGTATCACTTGAACCCCCCACTTTCAGAGGTAATTGAAGCCCAGTCACAGATTATCGAGGCTTTCTGTGGCTGTGACATGCATCTGCTTATTTTTGGAGTAAGAGTGAGGCTTCCCCACCTCAAACCACTTCCAAACTTTTTCTATTTTCCTAAGTTAGTATCCACTCATCTGATTTCAAACTTTCAACATTTTGTTGTCATTTCTTTTCCTGTTCTCTTTATACTTGTGAGTTTATATATTTTAGTGCCTTCACTGCTTCTTACATTTCTGGAGGGAAAATAATAAATTGTATTCAATCTACATTTTAACTGGAAGTTAGTTAGTCAAAGCTTAAGAATTTAAAGTCAGCTTTTGCCTGAAAATAGAGTGACTATTTCTTGACATGAGTAAGAATTGCTACTTTTCCCTCTGTTGTTCTATTACCTGATTGATTAAAAAAAAAGTACTCCTAGCTAGCCTGTCCTTTGGGGAATGTGATAGAATGGAATGAAAACCAAGAAATAGATTATCACCAAGGAGATATTTTGGGGCTAGTTTTTGGTCATACTTAGGATCAAATCTCCACAAAAAGGTGGCCACATTATAATATAAACTACTGTTCTGGATTTGTTGCCTTGGTTATTAGAAAAGACAGGTACAAAAGAAATAACGGAATACAATCACTTTAAACATGTGGTCTTTATTTTAAAATGATTATTCTACTCATTTGGTACAAAGACTAGAAGCCTCATTTGGGATATTAATGGAACATTCAGATTGTTTTTACTAGAAATATTTCCAGTATGGTAGCATATTTTAAATATTCTCTAGTTAGGCTTTGAACTTTCAGGGAACTAATTCCATATTTTACAGATATATGTCACATGTTACAACCAGTCACAAGTGGTGATTCTGGATATTAAAAATATATATTTATTAAGCAACCTGATGCTAATTATTGATAAAGATTTGTTTTCACATTTTTCTTTCTGCAGCTGGAAAATCAGGATGCCTTTTTTTAAGGAATGAAATAAATTTTAGCATTTGAGGGATTGCAGTGGTGTATTCCTCACATGCCACCATGATGCACAACCTTATCTTAGATAACTGTTTCATTGGCCTCCATCATTATAAATGGAGATTTATTTGGCATCAATAGTGGATAATCTGCCATTGCCAGCTTTAGATGCTGCTATGATCAGTATTACATAGCCAGAAAAGGACAGGACAGGAATAAAATGTGAGAAAGTATGTCTGAGAGTAGCTAAATTAGTAGGGGCAGATGTAAAACTCCTCTACAGAGACTTCAGAAATTTTAAGATTTCTTCATACTTTCTAAGCACATGGAGTATTGAAAAGTGAGTGATATAGTGGGTAGCTGAGTGAAAATAGCTTTGGAAGCAGTTTGCAAGAGTATCAATGAGAAATGGGAATGAAGAGATTGGTACCTACTTAAAGGAAAGGAGACATATGAAGAGGGTTGAGTGAGGTGGGGAAGAGCCTGGACACCCAGGAGTGTGTTGAGTGTTGTGTATGCATAGTGAGCTTCTTAATGAAAGACAACTGAAGTTGTAGTGGTGAAACCAATTGAGTGCTGTAGAATTTAGGGTTTGGAGCTGATGCAATACTTAATAAAGCTACGACCCATATAGTTTAGCCTGTAAGCAGTGTCACATTAACAAAAGCACACTAGAAATAGACAACTCTAGCTTTAATATGACTCTCAAACATATTCAAGGAACCCAAGTATGTTACCTTTGGCGTTTCTAACATCTCTTCATTTTCTAATTTGCAGCACCCACCTCCCAAGTGGCTTTGTGTGCACATCTATAGACTCTCCTGTCTTTACTGAGGAGGTTATCTAATAAATGAGAGTAGAACCTGTTTTTGGATATTATTAGTAAGCTTCTACAGAAAAGCATTGGTATGAATATTGTTCAAGAAGCTTCTAGATTAAAGGAGACTTTCTGTTGGACATCCTTTCTTTGCATCTAACCAAGTTAAAGGGAAACCTGAGCCACCTGCCTTGTTCAGCCTTCAAGCAAATAGTACAGAATTCCAATGGTAATCATTGTATATCTAGTGTCTTTGTGCTAGAAGTTTTACTGACATGACTGCAGTTGTTATTGAGATAGCTATGATGCCCTAATTTCTTCTCCTTGAGTTATCTTCTCAGGGAGGAGACTACGTACAGAATATATAGGAGAACAATGCTTTTCTGAAGGAGCCATAAGCCCCTCTTGTGTATGCCCATGTGAACACCAATGCACTGGAAAAAAATACCATGTTTTATTTTTTAGCAACAGGGTGCCTAGCAGTGCTAATTAAATGCTTAAAATCTGTACTCAAAGAACATGATTGGAAAAATTCCTTCTAAAAATCAATACATTAGAAACAAACCAATTGGTTTAATAATTCAACCAAAGCATAGTTTATCCTTGGTAAGTTACAATAGTGAGAAAAGTTCAAATTTGTTTATTATAACTGACTAAAGGACAGATCCATTTTACTTTTATATTTAAAATATTTTTCCAGATCTAGTCCCCTAAAGTCATACATAATTAAAACATAAAATTTGCCTGAAAAGTCCATAGCAAAAATTATCTTTTGTTTTAATTTTTCATCCTTGAGAAATTCTGGAGTAGATTTAAGACTCTATAAAATCAAATCAGAAGACTAAATAGTCATAAAGTATGTGTGATATGCCAGGCTCTGCATTAAGTCCTATGGGGGGGAAAGGAAGATCTTCTTAAAATATAATAGAGGACAAAATTTTAATAACTGAAAGTTTAAATAACATCAAAAGATACAAGTAATACTTTAAGACAACAATGGGAAATTAATACAAGGCCAATTATCAGAACAAGTCAGGCATTAAAATTACTTTGGGCTCTAGCCAGTGTCGCTCAGGGGGTTGGAGCATCTTGTACTGTACACCAAAAGGTCATTGGTTCAATCCCTGGTCAGGGCACATACGTAGGTTTTGGTTTCAGCCCCAGGCCAGGGAGCATACGGGAGGCAACCAATTGATATTTCTTTCTCACATTGATGTTTCTCTCCCTCTCTCTCTCTCTCTCTCTTCTTCAAATCCTTTCTCTCTAAAAATCAATGGACATGTCCTCCCCCTGGGTGAGGATTAAGAAAATTCCTTTGGGATTCAGTAGTTTAACTATTGGCTAATTATCAGGATTTTTGAAAAATTGTAGAGACAAACTTAGAAAAATAAATTGAGTTAATATTATGGGCCTTATATGGTAGGCTAAGATTTTAGGATTTGATTTTGTAGGGAAACCATTGAGACATTTAATACTAATCTTAAGTGAAGAAGTGACAAAATCAGAGCTGCATGTTGGGGAAATGGCTCTTTCAGCTGTGTGCAGACTGGATGGAGAGACGTTAGCTATTGAGATACATTGAAAGGCTACTGCCATTTTCCAGATTGTTTAGGTCACTCCATGGAGTCACACACAGGTTTATTACTCACATAATGATGCGTTCAAGGAAAAGCAGGGCAGATTCCCACATGGGTCCAGAACTGGCCTGAGAGTTCAAGAAGGGGTGAGTGGCTTGAATTCTATGGTGGTTAGAGTATAGGGCTGGAGTGAGTGTTCCCCCATATGTGCTGGGGTTTGTGTGATTTGAACTTCCTGCTTGTGCCAAAGGAAGAAGCACCAGGCTTTCTTACCAGCTTGTCTACATGTGGGGCAGTAGGAGAAGGAGAATATATTGGCTTGAAAATGTTAGTTTGTTGTGGCTTGAAAGCTGTAATCAAACATCAAAATTAGAATTCAGATTTGTTGTTATACACATATTAGGTGGCAAAGATAAAATGCTGAGTGAGGGTGCTGCATTAATGAACTATTAGCCTTCACCTGATAGAACCTGTACTGTGGGAGGTAGGCCTTTGCAACAATGGATATTCATGAGCATGTGGTTATACAGCATTCAATTTACAGGCCCACTGAAGGACTTTGGAATATCAGAGAGGAGGTCTCCAGGACTTTGAAATAAACATCTCAGCAATCCTTGACCTTTTGTTCATGTGTTTCTTTTTACAAAGTTCTAACATATTGTTTATGTTTTGAAGAAAGATTTTTTGAAAGACACAAAGCTAAATGGAGATTACATCTGGGTTCAGAATTACAGACTCTAATGCTCATTAAATTCGTCATTTTTTTGAGTACCAGTTACATATCGTGAACTTACATGTGCAGTAAGAATCATCTAGGAAACATGTTTAAAATGTCAATTTCTACCCTCAACCCCAGGGATTCTGGATGAGATGTCTTGGGTGGGTCTCAGGAATGTGCCTCATGACCAATATTTCTTTCTTTTATTACATTTTATTTTTTAATTCCAGCTTACCTGAGTAAGGAGGTTAACTCACCCTCTGGATATCTTAGGTGTGTAAAAATTCCCCATGAAGAAAAAGCCAACAAAGGAAAAAAGTGATGTTTTAAGCTTAATGAGCAGGAGTAAAGTAAAACTCAGAAATAATTCCAGATGTTCCTTTACCTTCTCCCCAGAGTAAGTTTGGAGAGAAGGTAAGAAGTGGAAGTGGAGGAGGAAATAATTAGAACTTGGGCACTTTGAGATTTCATTTTCTTTACCATTCTAAAATTCCTCCAAGTGTCTTCCTCCTCAGCTTTAGCAGTGTTGATTTTGAAAGCCTACATATCAGGTAGGTATCTAAGATGATGATAATCTCTGAAGGAAATTACATATGTAGATGTATTTTCCTAGTAGAATTGAAGAGAAAAATTTTTGAGGGTGAATTAGAACTCAGCTCTAGAGCCATACCTCATCTCATAAAGTACCTGTGTGAGGCTTAAAGGTAGCACAACTTGTGTCAGAACCCTGCATTTCTACCTGTCTAAGGTAATATAGCTTGGGCTACCCCGAGACCAGCATAGAGTGCTAGTTTTATAGATGCCGTGCTTTCCCACACATGCTACAGAGAACTCCCTTCATTGAAAGTGACAGAAGCCAACCTGGATTACCAATGGAAAAGAATATTTATTTATAAGGATAGAAACATGTCTCATGGGAACCAAGGTCAGAAAAATAGCTGGGCCTTTGGAATGCTGGAATTATGTTCTTGAAAACCCTATCTCTCAAATTCATTTTTCAACAGTTTTATTTTTATGACAGGATATATAGCTTCTGAAAGCTCTCTGAGTTTGAGAGAGAGAGAGAGAGAAAGATTGAAAGAAAGAGATTCCTTTGGTCCCAAGCCCAGAACTCCTAGAGAAGGAGCCTGTTGGCTCTATTTGAGTTAGAGCCTTGCCTGTGGGGCTCACTTGTGTCAGAGGACAGTAGCACTGGGCTAACAGAGTGGACCCTACAACATCCATGGAGCTAGCAACTCTCCTGGGAGAGCTAAAAAAATCACTGTATTCTTTGGGGTCTCCACTGATAGAAGGCTCCTAGGTAAAAAGTCCCATAGGTGTCCACAAGAGAATTTATGCATGTGAATACTGGGGAATTAGGTCACTTAATTAGATTAATGACAGGCCTAAACTATGAAAAAAGTAAGAAAACAATCTAAAGTGATATCTGAAGATCAAGAAAATCCAATGGATAACAAACAAAGATAGGTGTTATGTATTTCTGTTAACTGTCATTTAGGTAAGCTGTGGCAGGGAAGGATTGGCTGCTTCACTTTCTCTCTCTAATTAAATGGCATGTCAATTTCTACAAGTTGTATTTTCCTACACTGGGAAAAAGTACTTGTTTACATTTGTATAGCAAAGGCCCTCTTAATGACCTTTCCCCCAATTTTTTGAATTCCCAATATGCTGTGTGTGAACTTTGAGGTAAGCTCATTGGAAGGTGGTAGGAGCAATGGAAGTCCATAATGCCTAACGGTTAGTGAGGATGCTCCTGGTTTACCCTAGGAAAAGGGTATATTAGTCAAGGTTTTCCAGAGAAATGTAACCAACAGGATACATGTGTATGTTTACATGTGTATATATAAAGACAGAGAGACAGAGACAGATACAGAAATATACAAAGAAATTTTAGAAACTAGTTCACATGATTGTGGATGCTTCGTAAGTCCAAAATCTTCAGGGTAGGCTGGCAGGCTGGAGACTCAGGGAGCAGTTGCAGTTCAAGTCTAAAGGAGGTCTGCTGAAGAGGTGCAAGATGGCAGAGGAGTAAATGGAAGCCACATTAACATTCTCCCAGGACCATATGGAATGACAACTAAATTGTGGAGAAATTGCCTGGAACAAACAACTGAACAATAGTGAAAAAGAACACTTATAACCTCAGACAGACTTCAGTACTAACTGACTGGTAAGGAGTGTGGTGGAGACTCGAGAATGCTCACTAGGCACCCACAGGAGGCAGTGCTGGATGGATAATTAAACAATCAGTTGGACCTCTCTGAGAAATGTGGGGTCTAAACCCTAAGCTGGGATCCCCAGACTAGAGCACCAAAGCCCCAAAAGTACACAGATAACAAACTGGTGAAAAGCTTCAGGGTTGCTCTCTGCCAGAGATGAAAGTCTGGAGATGCAAAGAGCCGTTTAAAGGACCACTGCAGAAATTTTCATTTGTAGCCACTTACCCTGTGCTCTAGAGTGGGTTAGAGATGCCTAAGGAGAGACTGGGAAAGGAGGCTTTGGGGAGAGAACTGAGAGAGTAGCCACTGGGATCCTGGTGCTGAGTCATCACCCGACAGCAGCAGCCATCCTGCTCAGGACCACTCTGCACAGGGCAGCAGAAGCCTGAGGAGAAAAAGAGCCCCAACCCCAGGAGGGATTCTGCCCCACACTATGGGGTTTAAGCCTCACTGCTGAGTGCAGAGTGACTACATTAAAAACTGAGGGAGAAGCCATAGAGAGTAGATCTCTGGCAGTCTTGAAGCAGGCTGCCTAAGGTCAGACAGGGTCAACAACTGACATCACCAGAGGCAGATCCAGAAAGAAAGAATGGTGGTAAATACTACAGGCTACTGAGACAAAATTCACTTTGGTATTCTCCATGATTTGTGATATTTTCTTTCCTGCATAGCTTTTTAACATTCATTTCTTATCCATCAAGTTTGTGCATATTAAGTCACTAGATTTTATACTATAGTTTATTTATTTCCTTTCTTATAATAGTCTTAATCTCTTTACACCCTTATTAATACTGCTTCACTTGCTGTTGATAGTGGGATTGCGGAGAGGGCAGTTATTTTGGTGGGTGTGGGTTTGTTTCCTGGGCTTTGTGGATCTGTTCTGGCAGCATCTGCACAATAGCGTACAAAATGTGGTGGATGGAGTGACCTTCAGTCAATCATCTTGAGTGAAAGGAAAGACCAAAGAATGATCCAAAAAGATGAAACCCAATTACCTCCAGAGAGCCCACATAAATGGCACAAAGGGCAACCCAAGAGCATCTAGTTCAGGAGATTGAGGAGACTGCTCCACTGAATTTTCTCAGGTCTTCTACCATAGAAGTTCACACCACAAACTCAGGGATTCAAAACAGATCATTTTAAGGAGCAGAGGCAAAGAAGAAGTGTCTCAAAAATAATGGGAAGACAAAGAAGCCCCAATTGAAAGAAAAGGAGGAATCATCAGAAAGAGTGCTAAATGAAATAGTCAACTATCAGATACTGAGTTCAAAACAATGGTTTGTAAAGAAGCTTAATGAGCTCACAGAGAATTACCAAAAATTACAGGGAAACTACAATGAACTCACTGCAAACTATACCAGCATGAAAAAGGACATAGAAATGATCAGCAAGATCCAAGAGGAAATGAAGAATAGAGTGTCTGAACTGAAGAACACAGTAGAAGGAATGAAAAGCAGGCTAGATTAAGCAGAGGATCAAATCAGCAAGCTGGAGGGCAAGTTAGAAAAAAACTCCAAGAAAGAGCAAAAAGAGGAAAAAAGACTCAAAAAGAATGAAGAGGGATTAAGGGAAATGCAGAACAACATGAAACATAAGAATATCTGTGTAAGAGCGATACCAGAAGGAGAAGATGAGGAGCAAGGGATAGAAAACCTGTTTGAAAAAGTAATGATGGAAAACTTCCCTGATTTGATGAGAGAAAAAGTCACACAAGTTCAGGAAGCACACAGGGTCCCAATCAAGATGAACCAATGAGGCCCACTCCAAGACACATCATAGTTAAAATGACAAAATTCCAAGACAAAGAGAGATTCTTAAAAGCAGCAAGGGAGAAACAGGAAATAACATACAAGGGAGCCCCGATAAGGCTAGCAGCTGACTTCTCAACAGAAACACTATAAGCCAGAAGAGAATGACAAGAAATATTACAAGTAATGAAAAGCAAAGGCCTGAAACCAAGACTACTCTACTTGAGAGCAAGGCTCTCAACGCTCTCAAGTAAAATGGAAAGCAAAGTAAGGACATTCCCAGACAAAAGAGAGATAAAAGAATACACCTCCACCAAACCAGAACTGCAAAATATACTAAAGGGATCACTTTAAGAAGAGGAAGAAAGAGAGTGAAAGAGAAAGGTACAAAGAAAGTAAAATGGCAATGAATAAATACCTATCAATAATAACCTTAAATGTAAGTGGATTAAATGCTCCAATCAAAAGATACAGGGTGGCTGAATGGATAAAAAAACATGACCTACACATATGCTGCCTACAGGAGACCCACTGCAGAACAAAAGACTTACACAAACTGAAAGTGAAATGTTGGAAAAAAGTATTCCAAGTAAATGGACAGGAAAAAAAAGCCAGGGTAGCAATACTTATATTAGACAAAGTAGACTTCAAAACAAAGGCTGTAAAAAGAAACACAGAAGGACATTTCATAATTCTCAAGGGAAGAATCTATTGAGAAAATATGAATGTTATAAACATGCATGCAGCCAACATAGGAGCACCCAAATATATAAGGAAAATCTTGGAGGACTTCAGGAAAGATGTAGATAGCAACACTTTTATAGTAGGAAACTTTAACATCCCACTGTCAAAAATGAATAGATCTTTCAAACAAAATATCCACATGGATATTGTACTGAATGATGCGCTAGATCAAATGGACTTAACTGATATGTGTATATGTATATGTATATGTATATGTATATGTATATGTATATGTATATGTATATGTATATGTATATAACCTTTCCTCCCAAAGAAGCAAAATACACATTCTTTTCAAATAGACTAGATGACAGGTCACAAAACAAGCCTCAACAATTCAAGAAAATTTAAATCATTTCAGGCATTTTCTTTAACCACGGGAGACGGAAACTAGAAACCAACCTCAAGGAAAAAATTCAAAAACACTCAAATTCATGGAGATTGAATAGCATGCTATTAAACAATTAATGGGTTAAAAATTATATTGAGGAAGAAATCATAAAGTTTCTGGAAACAAATAAAATGAACTTACAACAGTCCAAAACTTATGTGACACAGTGAAGGCAGTCTGGAGAGGAAGATTCATAGTGATACAGGCCTACCTAAAAAAGATAGAAACATTTCAAATAAACAACCTAACCCTACATCTAGAAGAACTGGTGGAACAACAACAAACAAAGCCCAGAGTGAGTAAAAGGAAGGAAATAAGCAAGATCAGAACAGAATTAAATGACATGGAGACTAAAAGAACAATTCAAAGGATCAATAAATCCAGGAACTGGTTTTATGAAAAGATAAACACAATCTGCAAGCCTTTAAGCAGACTCATCATGAAAAAAGAGAGAGGACCCAAAGAAACACAATCTGAAATGAAAGGAAGAGATTACAACTGATACCACAGAAATACAAAGGATTGTAAGAAATTACTACGAACCACTATTTGCCAAGAAATTTGAAACCTGGGTGAAATAGGCAAAATTCTAGAAAATTTAGTTCTTCCAAAACTGAATCAAGAAGAAGCAGAAAGCCTGAACAGACCAATAACATCTGGCGAAATTGAAGCAGTAATAAAAAAACTCCCAGCACACAAAAGCCCTGGACCAAATGGTTTCACAGGAGAATTTTACAAAACATTTAAGGAAGATCTAATCCCTATGCTTCTTAGACTATTCCAAAAAATCCAAAACGACAAAAGACAAAAGACTCATTCCAGGGATGCAAGGATGGTACAATATTCACAAATCAATAAACATAATATATCACATAAACAAAAGGAAAGACAAAAATCACATGATCATATCAATAGATGTGAGAAAAGCATTTCATAAGGTACAGCACCCATTTATGATAAAAACACTCAGCAAAGTGGGAATAGAGGGAGCATACATCAACATAATAAATGCCATATAAAAAAACCCTACAACCAACATCATACTCAATGGGTGAAAACTAAAAGCTTTCCCACTAAGATCAGGAATAAGACAAGGTTGTCTGCTTTCACCACTTCTATTCAACATAGTATTGGAAGTCTTAGCCATAGTAATCAGACAAAAAAAAGAAATAAAAGGTATTTAAACTGGAAAGGTGGAAGCAAAATTATCAGTCTGAAGATGACATGAGAGTGTACACAGGAAATCCTATAACTCCACCAAAAATCTACTTGACCTAATAAGTGAATTTGGCAAAACAGCAGAATGCAAAGTCAATATTCAGAAATTGAAGGCATTTTTGTAAACTAACAGTGAGATATCAGAAACAGAAATCAGGAACAATATCCCATTTGATACAGTAATGAGAAAAATAAAGTACCTAGAAGAAATCTAACCAAGAAGGTAAAAGACCTATACACAGAAAACTGCACAACACTGAAGAAAGAAATTAAGAAAAACAGAAACAAATGGGAGCATACATATACCATGTTCAAGGATTGGAAGAATTAACATCATCAAAATGTCCATACTACCCAAAGCAATCTCTAGATTCAACACAATTCCTATTGAAGTACCAATGACATATTTCACAGATATAGAACAAACATTTCAAAAATTTCTATGGAACCATAAATGACCCTGAATAGCTGCAGCAATTTTGAGAAAGAACAAAGTAGGAGGGATCACAATACCTGACATCAAACTGTTTACAGGGCTATGGTAATCAAAACAATCTAGTACTGGCATAAGAACAGACACACAGACTAATGAAACAAAATACAGAGCCCAGAAATAAACCCAAGTCTCTATGGTCAATTAGTATTAGACAAAGCAGGCAAGAGCATAAAGTGGCATGAAAATAGCCTCTTCAACAAATGGTTTGGAAGAACTGAACAGCTACATGCAGAAAAATGAAACTTGACTACCAACTTACACCATACCCAAAAATAAGCTCAAGATGGATAAAAGTCTTAAATATAAGTTATGACACCATAAATGTCCTAGAGGAGAATATAGGCAGGGAAATTTCATATATTCCACACAGCAATATTTTCACTGATATGTCTTCTAGAGCAAGGGATATAAAAGAAAGAATAAACACTGGGACTATATCCAATTAAAAAGCTTCTCCATGGCTAAAGAAAACATCAGCAAAATGAAAAGGGAACTGACTTTATAGAACATATTTGACAATGATACCTCGGACAAGGATTTGATCTGCAAAATATATAAAGAACTCACAAGACTCCACACCAGGAAGACAAACAACCCAATTAAAAAATGGGCAAAGGAGTTGAACAGACACTTCTCCAAGGAGGACATATAGAAGGCTCAGAGACATATGAAGGATGCTCAGCATCACCAGCCATCAGAGAAGTGCAAATTAAAACCACAATGAGATACCACTGCACACTTGTCAAAATTCCCATCATAAACAAATCAACAAATAACAAGTGCTATTGAGGTTGTGGAGAAATGGGAACCCTAGTGCACCATTAGTGGGAATGCAGACTGGTGTAACCACAGTGGAAAACACTGTAGAATTTCCTCAGAAAACTAAAAATGGAACTTCTTTTTGACCTGGCAATTCCATTGCTGGGATTATACCCTAAGAACCCTGAAACACCAATTCAAAAGAACCTATGTACCCCAATGACATAGCAGCACAATTTACAATAGCCAAGTGTTAGAAGCAATCTAAGTGCTCATTAGTAAATTAGTGAATCAAAACACTGTGGTACATTTACACAATGGAATACTAGACAGTAGAGAGAAAGAAGGAACTCCTACCCTTCACAACAGCATGCATGGATCTGCAGAGTATAATGCAAAGGGAAATAAGCCAGGTGGTAAAAGACAACTACCATATGATCTCCCCTGTAAGTGGAGCCTAATCAACAAAACAAAGAACAAACAAAATATAACCAGAAACATTGAAATTAAGAACAAACTAACAGTAACCAGAGGGTAGGGGAGACGGGATAATGAGAGGAAAAAGGAGAAGGTCATCAAAGAACATGTATAAAGGACCCATGGACAAAGCCAAAGGTGGGTAGGATCAAGGGTGGGAGGTGGGGATGGATGGTGCATGGAAAATGTAGACAACTGTACTTGAATAACAGTAAAAAAGTGAACAAAATATAAAGGTTGTCAAAATATAAGGAGAAATCAATCTTTGTTTCAAAAAGGCCTGCATTGATCAGATGAGGCCCACCTACATAATGGAAAGCAGTCTACTTTAAAGTCCACTTAAACATTAATCTGATCCAAAAAACACCTTCACAGGAACATGCAGAACATTGTTTGACCAAATATTTGAGCATCATGGCCCAACAATGTTAACACATATCATTAGCCATCAAAAGGAGATATAATAGACTAGCAGGTAAGGCCTAAATGGAACTAGAAAGTACAAATTCATGAGCAAAACAGCCTCATCTCAGCCTGAGAAGCAGGAGTGTTGGTTCAAATTTCTGGTACCTGGAAATATTTATTATAGTTATGCTGGAAGGAAAAAATACTATAATAGGGAGGTAGATGAGAAAAGAAGAACCCCTTAATGAGTACAGGAGGGACATTTCCCAATGTCACAGTGGGTTCTCACAGTGGTTGTGAAGCAGAGTAACCACATGGGAGTATGTGGAAAAACAACAAAAGCCTGAGAGGCAGGAGTGACAGTGGTATCCTGCCTGCAGCACAGTGGTACTAACTTCTTACATCTTCCCTGTGGCCTGTTCTGTGTCCAGGTGGAGGAGGTCCACATGTGGAATTGGGCATGCAGACAAATGGTGGCCTTTCTAGGCCATGCAGTGTGCCAGGAGACTCTTGGCAATGATTCTCAGAGACCACGTAAAAACATGAAAACTCTAAAGGCATCCTAGGAACACTCCACTCCCAGGGCCAGATTGGCACATGTGGGGAGGTCAGTAGTTTAGTATTCCCTCAAATGAATATTTGGACAGAAATATTTGCCAACACTTTTCATTATTATTATTGATGTGGAGAGAAATTGACTTTCCATGAAAAATTATATAGCATGTTTTATTATATTCCTTCCTCTTTCCCTTCCTTTCTCTCTCTTGCTCTTACTCTCACTCTCTTTTTCTCACTTTCTTTTTCTGTCTGTCTTTTTTTCTTTTTCTCTTGTTAGTTTTTATTAAAAACAATGCAAAATCCTGGGAAGTTCTCCAAGCTGGTTTTCCTGCCATATCATCGCACTTGAGTTACTTGAGTTATTCCCTCCCCATCTACACTGGCAAACCACCACTTATTTTTCACCACCCAGTTAATTCTCTGACCTTTCTGTAAGTCCCCCTGCATGGATCACTTTCTTCTTTGAGACACTACTATATTCCCCTATTCCTCAAATATAACACCATGTTGACATTATTTCTCTCTTTTCCTCTCCTTTTTCTTCCATCAGACCCTGAGTTCCTTTTCAGAAGTTATCCTCAGTGGCTTAATATTATGCTTGGCCCATGATATTGATTGAGTGAATGAAAGAGATTTCCAAGAACCCTTTCTGAATCTACTGAGATTGGTATGGCCTTCTACCAAACTCCACATATTGTTCA
>PVKM010009773.1:0-10151 GCA_004027735.1 Carollia perspicillata | reverse complement strand
ATGTGGTACTACCCGATTCTGCAAGCCACCTTGTGCACCAAGACCCTCCACAATTCACCGCCTTGCTGGGTCCCCTTGCTGCCACCCAGCACACCTGCTGGGGTCAGCAGCCACAGCTTTTTTTTTGCCTCAATCCCACTCCGCCCAGCCACCAGAACTCGGCCCCTCCTACAGGTCTAGATGAATGTGTCTACTTTAACTACTTGGTTGTCGGGCTTTCATACAGTTCAATTTTCTGTCAGTAGTGGTTGTTATTTTGTTTCTAATTTTTTGTTGTCCTTATTTTGATTGTGTGAAGAGGCACAGTGTGTCTGCCTTTGCCTCCATCTTGCCTGGAAGTAGTTAAATAAATTTTAAAAACACCAATAAAATGGAATAGTATGCAGCTACTTGAATTAGGCAGTTATATATGCTGATATGGAAAGAATCACAAAGATGTTTTCCAAAGGAAATAAAAGCACAAGTTGCATGTGTATAATAATCCCTTTAAAATATATAATATATATATTATATGTAATATGTATTTTTGTATGTACAGAAGAATGCTATTATATGCATGCAAAAAATTTTAAAGAAAACACAGTGTGGTTACTTTTGGAAGAAATTGGGGAGAGGTAGGTTTTTTAACTTTAGTTTTTATATTTATATATTTCAATTCTACGTTGTAAATTCTAGTAGAGGCTATGGAACATTTTTGCTTTTTTTCATACTTTTCTACAATAAATAACTACAAAATTTTGTTTAGAAATCAGTAAGGATACTATTACTATGTGTTTAACTTTATATAGCCATTTGGTAATACTCATAAAAAATTTTAAACTACCCACCCTTTGTTCCAGTATTTTAACCACCAGGCATATATCCCACAAATATTCCCAAACAAGGGCATGATGGTTTTTGAGAATGTTTGGTTCATAATCTATAGAAAATCTGGGGTAAAATACCTGGCAACAGGAGAGATATTAAGTGACTCACAGTACATCTAAACAATGGGATATCAGACAATGGTTAAATATAATGAGATAAATAAAGATTAGAAAAATGCTCATGGTTGAATAGCACTAAAATAACCAAAATATATTTTTTATATACAGTGGAGTTACATCCAGTGAGGGCATTTGGTCTTGAAGCAAATTTACAAGGTGGAAATCAACAGCAGTCCACCCTGCACCTGTGCACACTAGCACCACACTCAGCTCCATGTGATGTTCATCTTCCGAAAGCCTGGAAACTTGGATATCCTAAGGCACAGCAGAGTTGAGGCTTGCATCCCAGGGTCTCGCAAGGCTATTTGCTCATTAGAAATAATGGCCCAAACTCCTTTATTTAGAGTGTTTTCTCTTTGTATGTTTCTATGTTTTTTTTTATGTGCTCATTAGCCATTTCGGTACATTATAATGCAGCTTCAATACATACAAGTTTATCTATGGAAAAAGACCTGAAGAACTACCTACCAAAATGTTAACAGTTTATTTCTGAAGGGAAAGAAATGGACATTAAAAAATAGAACACAACATTTTTTCTTGGTGCCATTTAAATTGTTTGATTTTTTAGTATGTTATTATTTTATACTTTAAATATCTACACAGAAATTTTAAAATTTGGTATGACTAACACAAATTCAAGCATGTGTGGAGAGGCATGAGACAAGGATGTGAAGAGACTTTGGATTTGATTCTGTAGATAATGAGAATCACAAGGAGATTTTTATCTTGAAGGGTGAAGTAATTTAATCTATACTTTTTGGAAGATACCATCTTCCAAAGGGTTGAGACCTAGAGATGGCATTGGTGAGAGGTAGGCTTCATTTAATGGACTCACTCTCTTTTGGTCTTTATTTATAAAACAAAAATGTTCTTCAGTCTTATTTTGGGTATACATAACTTGCACTGGAAATTCCCAGGGTGTGATACTCAGGTTGTTTAATGACTATAAAATCAGTCAAACAGTATAGACTTTTAGGCCCTCCTTCTTTCATCTCTCATGTCATCCTCATTTGGTGTCCTGGCATCCTGTTTACAGGTGTCTTGGGAAGGGGAAAATTCAGTCTCCTTAAGAGTAATATGGATGGATCAACAGTGATAAAGGCAGAAATTTCCTAGTAGAGGCTGGCTTTACTGGAAATACAGAGACCGGAAGTGCAGGGTGTCAGGATACAGTTTAGAAGTTGCCATTTGGAACTGGTCTGGAAATTCAGTGGCACTGAGTTCTAGCTAACTGACCAGGTCCCTGTGAGTTGTAACAATTTCAATATCTTCACCTGGTGATGTTCACTGGGCATTAGCCTCCTCTAGGGCAGTTTAGAAGAAAACCACTGTGTGAATGTAAGGTGGATGAGAGCCTGATGGTGTACAAACCACTGATTGTGAGGATCATGTGGGTGGGGTGACCCAGGAACCCTCCAGTGGAAGAATAGGCGGTCAGGGAGGAGAAGCACCATTTGTGTATTTATTTGAGTACAGAATGTTGCTTAGTCTAGTTAGTAAGCACTGTCCAAGAACATGGTAGCTGGGTTGGTGAGATCCTCTAGTTTGGCAGAGCCCTATTCTAACCACAACAAACCTTTGAAGGAAGATAATTTCCTGTCCATTGCTCCATTGAGATAGTGTCAGTCTATAAGTCTGAGGTCCACCTTAATATCATTTATAGAGATTGAGGTTTTTTGGTTATATACCCAGCCAGTTCATAAGACAGGCTTTCCTAGGAAGCATGGGTTATGACCACATCATAAAAAATAACTATCTTCTTCTCTACGTCTAACTCAAATCCAGGGACAGTCTATTGATCCCATCTCTTTTTACCTTTGTGGTAACTTTATTTTGAACATTTCATTATCCTCTTTGCCCACTGACTTTGATTAGTACTACTATATATAGATCTTTCCAACTCATTCACTTATTCATTCATTTGTATTTCGACGATACTGTATTTATTGAGTGCTAATGTTGGTCAAGAATTATGCAAAGCATTAAGATTATAACTATGAGCAGAGAGAGCTACTGTCTGTGCCTTAACGTTGCTTGAAGCCTAGAGGATGATTGAGGTATTAAATGAAAAGTAACAGTATGAACACAAAGCCACACTGTGATAAGGTAATGATGGAGTAGTACAGGTGAGGTAATATAAAAGGAGAATCACCTGGTCAGGAATGTCAGCAAAGGCTTCTCTGGGGAAATGACTGCTGAGCTCTTCCTTCAGGGATAGAAACGTCAGGCTTCTGGCCAGGCTGAGTTATTTCCTACCAGAAGGTGAAACAACATTTCCACAGTCACTTTAGGGAGAGAAAGACAGAGATGGAGGAGGGGAGGCTGGGGGGGTGGGGGGAGAGAGAGAGAGAGAGAGAGAGAGAGAGAGATCGCTGTTATTCCATAGATGTAGTTCAATAGGGCTTACTCAGCCATATCCGCTTAACTGAGGGCAATCAAGTGACTCTGAAGGACAAAAGGAATAAAAAGAAAGCAAACAAATGTATGCCACCATATTTATTAAAATGTTGCTCAATATTTGTATAATATCACTGAAAGGTATAGTCTCTTCCTGAATCTGTGGTGCCAAAACTCAGACATGTTCCACCTACTTTGGGCACTTTTTCCCCCTGAATGTTCTGTTTTGTAGGCAGCCAGTAAAGCCTGTTTCCAATAACTTCTCCACTTTTTCAAGGGCCTTTTTTATTTGATCAGCAGTTATTTTCTTTCTCCTTGCAAGCAGACTGCTTTAAGTTGTCTATGATTAGAACTGATGTAGTTTTTTAACTATGATGCTGAAGGAACTTTGAGAGGAAAATGTAATTGTCACATGACAAATTCAGCTTTCTGGAATTCCCAGGATAAAATTTCCAGTCATAAGCAAAGATGCTATTTGACCTTTCTGGGTGGAGAGTCTGACTAACAATGTCCCTTCTCAGGAACCAGGAGCTACAGTTGTCTGGTGCCCGCGGAAGCACTTGTGGGACTGCCCCATGGCCATGTGTTGCAAACTTCGCTTCTTTTTGGAATTCCCCCAGCTAAGAGAGGACTCATGAGTCAGAATGTTGGGAACTGCACAGGCAGGCACCTTGATTTTCAAGGAAGTTTGTCTGGCTCACAAATCATAAAAATAAATACAGTCCATGCTATCTATTTAGAAAAAGGTACGAAAATGTATAGGTGTGGAGAGATTAAAATGGATACAAACACACATAAGGTAACTCCCTACTTCCCAAAGAAACCTATAAAAATGATGGCTTCCAGGGCAAATGGATCAAAAGAATGAAAATTAGTAAGGACTACTTAACATGTTTTGCTAGTTATCAGATCTTATACAATGCACTGGACTCACAAATTAAGCAGGGTTGATTGGCAAGTAAAATAATGAATTTAGCAATAGTAGGGAGTGTTCCACTGCTGCTGAGAGGCTGACCAACTCTGACATGTAGGAGTAATCAAAACAATTCCAAAATAATGGAGCCTATTACTGTTGAAAACAGGAAGAGATGGTCTACCTATGTATATTTAAAATACATATATTTATACTTAAATTGTGTATTTAGTTTTTCACATTCATTATTCCTTGTGAGCATCATGACATTCCCATTTTTACATGTTGATGTGAATTTCTCATTCTGATTATAAAGAAAATTCAAAGAGGTAGAGAGAGAGACATAGAGTTAAAAACAACATTCACAGGAATTCCTAGATGACAGTATTATGGTTAAGAATTTTAGCAACATCCCTGAAGACATTTTGATGTATATATACATAGATATTAGTATAATTTTGTATTTGCTACAAGGTTAAGATAGCATAGTATATACATAGTCACTCTCTTTTCTTCCTACTCCCTAGGAAGGAAATTTTGTGCACTTAGCAGTTTCTTCTCTCCCTACATTATTATTCAGATTATGGGAATCGCTGAAGAGATGACAAAAGGAATGAAAAGAGACAGTAAGAGAAGTGATTGCTGAATTTTGGGGTGAATTATGATCGAAACTGGAACAGGCTGTGGGGAAAGAGCCTTCAAGCTACTCCAGTGTGAGAGGCAGAGAACAAGATGAAGAAGGTGGGGTACAGAGAATATTTTAAGATGTGGTGCTGTGGATTAGGAATGATATGTTCCCTAATGTTTCCTGAAAGTTGAGAGCAAAGGCTGAAATTACTTTGTAATGTCTTTTGGTAGCTGGACTGTTTCTGTGAATGCTGAGACCAGATCATAGCAGGATTTGGGATTTGTTGGATTATATGACATCAACTATGCTGCTTTGTAATTTTTTTCTTTAAAAACTATACCATAGAACATTTACTGAAATCAACAAATTTAAATCTCTAGGATTCTTTGTAGTAGATGTATAGATTCTCTTACGTGAGTGTGCCATATTTTTTTAACTAGTCCATGTTGGTGGATATAGGTTGTTTCTCATTGTGATTAACCTCTTTGTATATCTTTACATATTTATATGTAAAGATACATATAACTATATCATTGACTATATGACTATATCATTGGAATAGATTATTTACTAGATATAAAATTTTGTGTATAAAATGAAATATACATTTTAAATTTTACTACATAATGCTAACAAAAAGTCATGCTTATTTATATTCCCACCACACAAAATATAAAAGCCCCACACCACACAATCTCCTTATAATTTTTTACTAGTTGGTGAGGATTGCCACAACTTTGACAACATATCTAGAACATAAATACAAAGAAGCTAAAAGACAAAGAGGATGAGGCACGCTCACCTAATGTATTAGAGTGTCATAGTTCTAGTCTGTTGGCCTCTCTAGAGGTGTCCTATCCACAGAAGGGACAAATGATGATAATCTCTGTTAAGCCACACAAAAACTAATTTTACCCTGGGAGGAGAGGAAGACACTTAAAACTGGCAAATAAAACTATTTCCAGTTCAACTCATCTGGGTAACAGGGCAGATACACTATGGTGGTGAGATGGTGTGTAGCTAGCAGACTTTATCAATCATAGAGATTAAAGCACAACCTGGGAAAACAATTACCCCCTGCATCTGAATAATTAGGACTGAATTGTTTAGTTAGTAAAAGGGAATTATACACTCTGTGGTTTGGCCTCGGATTTGAGTGTTATTTTTATGTTTTGCAAACTGAGAGGCACATTTCCAGTAAATGAAGCATTTATTATAAAAAGTGCAGATTGGCACGGGGTCAGTGCCGATCTAGACCACTTTTCCTTGTGATACTCTGATATTAAAAACCAAGAATATCTAATATTGTACTTTCTCATAGCAGATGTACTATAGAGAGTATTTTCCTCTGTAAATCCATGTCCTCAGGTTGCCTCTGACTTTGGCACAGGAGGCCTATTAATTCTATGCTTGTTTATGCTCACTTTGTCTCCTGAAAAAGTGGGTCCAGACAGCCCTCCCTGAGTTTATTTTACCATATCAGGTCCTGCTGGACTCTTAGGAGCTTCAGGCATCAGAACATCTGTGTTTAACTTTGTTAGTCCCCACCCAAGAAACCCATCTGAACTGGCACTGCTTCCGAATACACAAGTGAGACTAAATTACAAATGGAGAAAGTGTCTGGGATAAAATAAACTGTCACCAGATAAAAACTATGTCCTTCCACTTTCTTTTTTCTCTAAGGAAAACAGGAAACTGACTTTGATCTTATTCTTAGGTGAGATTTAGTTCTCTAATCCTTTTAGAACCACTTATCCCAGAATTTCTGATCAACAATAAGAAGGGGGTGGGTCCAGGTATCTGTTTGTAGTAATAAAGATTCAAATCTAATTTCTTCACTTTTGCCTTTGGGTTCTCATTTTGAATGAGAAGAGCACAGAAAAGTGGGTTGAGGACCTCACAATTGGAGAATGTCTTGCATTGCCTGGTGACTAGGATCCTCTGGAGATTAGATTGTCAGAATATTTAGATGCATGGAAAAACAAACAAATAAGACTCCTTCCTCTCTGGTAATTCTCCTTAGGACAGGGTGGCCTCTAAGGCTGGAAACCTGAGTGAGAGGAGAAAATAGTTTCTGTTAGCAAAGGATAGAGAATAGTAATTATTCTCAGCTATGTCTTCCCTGAGAGATGGTCTCAACCTGAGAAAGACATGGTCAGTGAGAAGTGGCCATATTCAGTATGATGCATTTCATATTGATCTAATTTGGAGGACCCCCCAATGAATATATACAGGCCTGCTTTCCTTCAAAGGCTGCTTTGTGCAGTCTGCAAAATAAGAGAAGAGAACCTTCTAATTCACTTGTCTTAAAAAAAATTAAAATAGAAACAGACTTTCCAGTATCCCTAAGGAGGGCACTATAGGATTTGTGTTGGAAATAGATCTGAAGACTTAGGAACAACTAGCAGACCAGAAATGTAGACAGGTCAGTTCTCCCCCACCAGCTAATTTGAAAGTGTCTAAGCTTCTGCCAAATGATCTGTTTTTAGCTAGCATCATACTTGTGCCTTTCTGTATTTTCTCCTGCATCACAGGGGAGAAATCAGAATGACATTTTCCTGAATCTTTCCAGTAGAATTCTAGGTTGAATCTGCCGATGGAAGAAACTTATGTGAGATTTGGAAGGTGGAAGAGGAGAAGATATTTTTCTCTAGTGACAGCCCTGGGGAGGGAGATGAGATTATCACTGATGGCTTCCCTTGGCTACTGGGGTCCTTTCGATGGCAACCGAGGCTACTATGATGGCTTTTCTGTGACCACTGTATCTCTAGATCTCCCACGGTGGACTTTTGTTCCCTCAGCTCTTTGCATTCTTTCTAATTTTCTGTATTAAATATATCTCCACTCAAAACAGTCACTCTTTCCTGAATGACACAGAAGTATAGGCACAAAGCCTTTGGCCTTCCATGTTAATTAATCTGAATTTTCATTACCACCAAATTATAGACCAACAGATGGCTTACAGACATAAAAATACATATGGCACAGTTTCATTTTTATAATGTTTGAAAGCAAACTCATTTGCGATGTTAGAAGTAAGGATGATGTTTGTGTCTGGGGAAGATGGCAGTGATTGGATGTGCCATGAGGAAGACTTGGGGTGTTAGTAATGTTTGATTTCATCAAGGTGGTACTTAAATGGTTGAGTTCTTTTTCTAATAGTTCTTCAAGCAAGATAATCATGTTGTACAATTTTCTTTATAGATGTTAAGCTTCAATCAAAAGTTTACTTAAAAGTATTTTAGACTGGTAAGAAATTTCATTTTTTAGTGTTAATCCTAAAATGACAAATTGGTAATTGAGTCTCATTGTACTTTTTGACAGGTGATACAACTGAGGCAGCAAGATATCCAGTAACTTGCTCAAGTTCTTTTGTAAGCTCAGTTTTCTGTCCATTTATAATCTGATTTAATGTGAGAATTTTAAAGATAAAATTTTCCTAAATATCTCTTTCCCATTTTTTTTCTGATTTATAGTTAAATAAGATCAAGTTTACATGAAAATAGATAAGAAAAATTATTCTAAGGTAATTTGTCATCTCAAGCATTACTTTAAAAATATCAGACTCTCTAGTGAAATGGTCTATGGGTAACACTGGTAAAGAATGTACCTACCTTGCCAAGGTATTTAGAATTTAGGAGCAGGAAGAAGAGAAGTCACTTCAACAATGTGCCATTGTGATTAAATGTAGCTCTAATTCAAACAAAAAAATATCACTGAGAAAGGTAAAATGGAGTAACTAAACTTACTATGGTTATCATTTTGTAATGGACAAAAAAGTAGAATCACTATTTTGTACACCACAAATTAATATATATTGATTATACTTAAATACAAAAATTACTAGAAAACAAAACCATAGCAAGAAGAGAGAATGGATAGTGCTAAAAAACACACTCAACTCACCAATTTATTCATTTCCCACAGCTTCTGCTACATGAGCCACCCAGATTTTCATCTCCTAGGGCGATTCCTAAGGACTAATGGTCTCACTGACTCAGCATCGCTCTCCCCACTATTCTGTTGCCCTGATAATATGTGCTGACGTGTAAATGCCCACCAAGTAAACCCTGTATTGCAGGGAGTTTCACCAAAATAAGGTGACTTCTGGGACAGCTGTAGATTTCACAGTTAATAAAGAAATACAATGTTCTTTCTGCAGAGTTTCCCCACTCCCATCCCCCCACATTCACAAGGGCCCAAATCTTAGTACATTCTAGGACATTCTGGGTCCATTACGATACGCATATGTTTTTGAAATCTTTTAACCCATTACTTTCAGAAATCAGCAATAGTGTGTGCTTTTGAGTTTTTCAGCTTTTTCTGATCTTGCTTCCAACATAATTCAGAAAAGACTGCTTCTCACAATTTATTCATTCAACATGTATTTATTCAACTTCCACTCTAGGCCTGGCAGTGGGCAAGGTGCTGAGGTCACATGATGAATAAGATGAAGTCTCTGTCCCCATGAAGCTCATGATTGGTTGAAGAATAGTCATACAAAATAATAGTTTGGTTACAGGAATAAATTTTGGTGCTGATTAAAGTGTATCATTTAAGTCCTAATTATGAGTTTAAATATTTTTTACTTGATTGCTCTTTGCTGGTGACCTCCCAATATGAGGGTTACCACTATTTTGAGAATTCATCTAAATGTGCTAAATTTGAGCATAGTTTGGGAACATCCCAAGTTCAGATGATGAGAAAAATACACGTATAGAAAAATAGTCTGGGACTTTGGGCTCAAAATTACTACTGACTAGAAGTCCTAGGAGTAAGGAATTGTATGGCAAGAAGCTCCTATAATAGTGACTTTCAAACTAAGTTTGAGAAGATTCTAAGAACAATACTGATGCCTTGTTAGAAGAGAGGTCAAAGATAATGTCAAATTAAAACCACAATGAGATACCACTTGACACCGGTAAGAATGGCCATCATAAACAAAGCAACAAACGACAAGTGTTGGAGAGGTTGTGGAGAAAAGGGGACCCTAGTTCACTGTTGGTGGGATTGAAGACTGGTACAACTACTATGGAAAACAGTATGGAATTTTCTCAGAAAACTAAAAATGGAACTGCCTTTTGACCCAGCAATTGCCCTGCTGGGATTATATCCCAAGAACCCTGAAACACCATTCCAAAAGAACCTATGCACCCCAATGTTCATAGCAGCACAATTTACAATAGCCAAGTGTTGGAAACAACCTAGGTGCCCATCAGTAAATGAA
>PVKM010009772.1:0-36172 GCA_004027735.1 Carollia perspicillata | reverse complement strand
AGTGCTTCCCAGATAAGGTCCAGTTAAAGGAGTTCATCATGACCAAGCCCTTATTATATGAAAAGTTAAGGGACTTATCTAAGAAAAAGAAGAAGATCAAAAATACAAACAGTAAAATGACAACAAGCTCACAATTATCAACAACCAAACCTAAAATACAAACAAACAAAAAATTAAACTAAGCATACAACTAGAACAGAAAGAGAATCACAGAAATGGAGATGATGTGGAGGGTTATCAGTGAGGAGCGGGAGCAGGGAGAAGGGAGGAAAAGAGCGGGGAATAAGAAGCATAATTGGTAGGTACAAAATAGACGGGGAGGTTAAGAATAGTATGGGAAATGGGGAAGCCAAAGAACTTATATGTACACCCCATGGACATGAACTAAGAATGGGGAATGATGGTAGGAGAGGGGTACAGGGTGGAAGGGAATAAAGGGAAGAAAAAATGGGACAACTGTAATAGCATAATTAATAAAAAATATATTTTTAAAAGTTGCCTAAGTGCATCTTGTCAAATGATATGTTAATTTCTTATGCAATTATCATCAAATTATCACGCTTGCTTTCTTCATTTCCAATAAACTTTGGAGAACTTTCCACATCACTGCAAAGTGAGCATCCTCAATCTTCCTAAGATTTGTCTTGCATGGTACCCAGTGGATGGCATTGGGGAGGGCCTGCTGGAGATATGGCTCCTCCATGGATGGGGAGTTGAGCCAGTACTGACTAAGATACCCTTTAACCTCAAGAACCTTAGGTCTTCTGTTGAATTTCTTTAGCATCTGTTTTGTCTCGGAGCTAGTCTTAAAGATTGCCTATGAGATAACACCACATCACCACAGCACCAAGGTGGCACCAGAGCACCCATTTCTCCTAGATAACACACTGATAAAAGCCTGTGTAAATTGCAGGAAACTTCAGCTACACCCTGGCTCTCTGAAATGCTTCATTCACTTGCATGTGAACCTCAGGACACTGTAGGGTACTATGGGGTGTGAGGTCCACTTGGACTGTTTCTTGGTGTGAAAAGAGGAAAAAGTAGGCACTTCTCTGGGAACTATTTTGAGAACGAACCTAATACTTCACAAAGACAAAGACTAGAGTATCTGTGTGATTTGATTTCTTAGATAATTAAACTAATAATCTAGTTTCTCACTTGTATCAGAGGGATTCCCTCTGAATTTTTGGACTGTTTTCATCATCCTTTCCCACGTAGCAATGCATCAGTGTGGAGAGAAAACCTCCCTCTAGTCCTGGTTCTGTCATTATGATGGGGTGGGATATTAGACAGGTCTTTAAACCTAACTAGATATCAGTTTCCTTATGTATGACATGAGATGAGTATGTTAGATGTTTTTTAAGATCCTTTCTGGCTTTAAAATTCTAGGTTCCATGGCTATCACCATACACAAACCATGTAGGAATTTTTCTTAAAAAATCAACTAAATTATTTGGGAAACAGGTGGAATCCCATTAGTCAGCTGGTTTCTTCTGATTTACATTACTATATCCTGACTTGAGTAGCGCTCTTCAAACCTTTCTTAAGTGTGGAGATTTAGAACATTGGATTTGACCTTGATGGTTTGAACTTGCTTTCTTCCAGAAATACCACCACCCTGCCACTTATTTCAAGAAGATATTGTTCACTTTAATGCATTATAATAATAATTATGTCTTATATGTATATAAGCTTTAACAGTGTACCATGAATGGTATTTTAAAAAGCATATGGGTTTTTCAGAAAGTGATACCTGGATTTGAATTCTCCTTCATTATTGGGGAGCTTTGCCCAGCAGAGCTCACCCAGCTGCTGACGATGAGAATAAGTCTACCAAAACATGATCTGCTTGGGGAGGAAAAGTGGCCAATCTCTCAGAACAGAACAGTCTTGAGCCTGTACCTCAATGGGCTTTTATTGGGTTTAATTTGCATATGAATACAGGGTGTATACATGAAGCTCATCAATCATTGTCAGGCAGTAACGACTAAGGAACTCAAAGAAGTATAAGGGCTTATTCTGAGTCAGGGTCAGATAGATAGAATGCCATCAAAGGGCCATAAAACTTTGGGAAACAAATTCATTTTATGCTGGGACCCTTATCATTTAAATTGAGGATATTCTTAGCAAAGCAGGTTTCACAGGATTTTATGAGTTCTTCCTCAGGCCTAATTGCCCCTGGAAACAGCCCATTCCAACACAGGGTCACACCTGCCTCTGGCATTGTTTCAGGCTTAAAATCAGGTGGGGGATGCAGGCAGCCAAGAGATTAGTAGACTTTTTACAGACAGAGTGAGGACTCAGGCTATGACAAAGCCTAGGGGTGAGGGTCCATCACCTCTTTTCTACAGTCCCCTAAGTCCTTCCCTAATGGTCCCTTTGCAACCATGCCTGTCTTTGATTGTCCCTCCCTTGAGGAATCTTATCCATCATTGACTATCCAGCCATCCTCCAGGGGCCAAGCAGGGTGAAGTAAAGTGGGCAGAGGCTTCACCCCTGCCGGGAGGATAAGCTTTGTCTCCTTAGTGGCTTGTGGTTCCGAGGTGTTTTTACTCAGCCTTAGCCGTGAGGAGTTACAGCTTCTGAAATCAGGCAGGGTGGTTCCCAACACTTCATAGCAACTGGGGATTTGGTTGCAAACAGAAAGTGTTTCTGGTTAACTGAATCAAAAGAGGAATTTGTGTGAGGAGCAGTGGGCAAGTCACAGAACCACTGGCTGGTGGTAGGCCCTGGTTGAGGCAGGATCCAAAAGAAGAGAAGGACAGTGAAGAGGCTGTCTTGGGAGGCGCCAAATTGGTGGTGGTGGGGGCGGATTTGGGGGCAGCACTTGTTGCTGTTCTTCAGGGCCCCTCCTGTAATTCCTAACTGACCTTCAGCCTTGGCTTGTCTCCCCCAGGGGTCAGTTTTGAGCAGCCAGAAACTGGGACAAGGAAATAGCTTCCCCTTCAGCTTGGTTTCCATAGTGGGCAGTGGAACCCTCTTCTTGATGTTCTTCCCACATAAGAAGTGTATCCACAATTGGACATCTATATGCAAAGGAAAAGAACCTTGATTCTTACCTTTTTTCATATACAGAAATTAAGTTGGGTTAGACTATTGACCTAAGTATATCCATATGCCAAGCAGCCAAAATGAAAAATATTCACCACATGACTCTACCACCTACTACTATCAGCCAAATGACCTGGTAAACTGAGGAAGGGGGCAAAACCAATCTCTGGGATGGCTGTGTGGACTTGGTGGGAGCATGCATAAGACCTCAGCCCAGGACTTGGCACTGCTCTCCTACCCCTCTGCGTAGCATTATTTCCCTGAGCCTAACCTGAAGATTGGCATTTCTGGATTTCTGGGCATGTCTGGGGTGTCAGTGGCACTGCCAACCTCCAGGTGTCATTCTGCTGGATGTTGGGGGGCTTTGTGTCTGAGAGGGGACATTTTGGTACCTCTTATACCTCTTGGTTTTTGTAGCTTTGAGAGCCCTGAAATTCAGCTTCCCTAAGGAGTATGGGTAGCTGTAGGGAGGGCCTCTCAGGCTCTTGAGGAGCTTATGTGGGTGTCCTCCTAAGACCCCCAGGAGTTCCCAAAAATATCTCTGATCAAACTAATGTAGGAAAAGTGGAGGCCCTGTGTCAGCAGGTGGGAGGCATGAGCCGTGACACCTGTTAATGTGGGTTCATCTGTTCTCCCGGCTGCCAGAGCCTGAGAGAATGTGGAACACACAGGCACCCTTTCAGTGGATTCCCATTCCATCCCTTTTAGGCCAGCAGAGCAAGTACTGATAGGCTCACTTTTTCCGTGGAGGAAGAAAAGGAGGCTTATGAACTAGAGGAGATTTGATGAGTCTACTCAGCTCAGGCCTAAGGGGCTTGTTTTCCTGATCCTGAGCCGAGAATCCTTTCCACCATCCACACTTTTTCCTGTGTTCGTACCTCCGTTATTAGAGCACCTGGATATTCTTAGCTAACAATGGACAACATAAATAAGTGCATGGCCATTTCCCCACATTTCCGCCAGGTCCACTGCAGATGGCAGAGTCCTTTCTCTAAATGCACGGCATGAGAAAGCATTTTCCCAAGCGAAAAAGAACTTCAGCATTGATCACTATGGAGCTGTGGAAACTGGCTTTGCAGGGGATGAAATATCCTTCAGGGAAGATGAGAAGCCCAGGCTCACAGTCAGGGGACCTCTAGTGATGGAAAGTCAGAGCTGCCATTCCTGGGCAATGGCTTCTGCTGTGCCAGGAACAGGTGTTTGCCCTCAGTCCCCCAGGGAGAGCACTGACTGCTGCTGTCTCGTAGAAAGTTGACTGAAGCTCCAAGTGCTTTATTAGTAGGCCAGGCTCTGGCCCTGGCCCCAGACTGGCTGAGGTGGAAGTGGGGGTCGGGGGGTTCCTGCCTGTAAGGTCTGGTCTGGAATTCTCCATACATTCACTGAACCAAGGAGGTGGACCAAACATAGATGGAAGAAGAAAGAAGAGATAAGAGGTTAAGAGAGACTACTTTTTGTGTCAGGCTGGAAGGTTATAATAGGATTGAGGTACAGGGGCATAGTGTCAAGAGCCAGTAGGGATGAAGATTAAAAGGAAGAGTCCCTCTCCTAGGACTCTTGTGCCTAGCAGAATATAGATGATCAATGACTGTTAAGTAGTTACTTTAATAGTTCAGCAACCAAGGACAGTGTTTGGGGTGAGAGTGGCTCCTAAAAGGGGCTGCAGTAGGGAGGGTGGGATCTATGTGGATGTCCCCTCAAACTCCAGTGTTAAGGCTCCTTCAATGCCAAGCCCAGGTGGCCTCCCCTCTACTGTTTTTCTCTCTGCCACAGGGGAAATTAGGTCTCCCACGCAGTGCACAAACCCCGACAGTGAGGATACCTTAACATTTGTCAGCCAAAAAGGAACAAGTAGGCATTTGTCTAATGCTACGCAATTAGACTAGAAAATCTGTTTTAAATGGAGAGAGAGAGAAGGAAGGAAGAAAGGAAGGAAGGAAGTTAGTTGAATTTGTTCAGTTACTCAGATAATGAATAGGTTGACCTTAATTGATTTGCTTAGATGTTGACTTTTAGAAAATAATCTATGTAGAAACTGCACATTTAGTAACTTCAAACACATGTTTACCAATCATGGAAGTTGATGGCTGTTTGGGCACAATGATGTGTGCTCAGTTTGAGGTCCAGGCTTCTCGTTCTCTTTGGTGTGTGACTTTTGTCACCTGGTTCTTTGGTAGGGGTTACAATTCCACCTTCCCCATTTTGGCTGCTTGACTCTCAGGTACCGCTCTCCTGGAGCCCTCGTGAGTACTGGGGTACTGGCTTTGTGAACCCTCAGGGAAGTCCTCTTGGCTGATTGGGCCCAGTTTCCTTTAGCTTTCAACTCTCCCTGCCTTCTTAGTTTTGACATCACTCCATCCCATGGGATCCTGTTGGCTGGGCCCACCCCTAAAGAGGGAATCTCAGCAGTTGACCTCAGCTTCCTTCCTTCCCTTCTTCCATGTAAAGTGACACACTTGGACTGGACTGGCTCCAAGCCCCTTCCTGCTCTAATTGCCCATATGGCTAACAAAGGTGCCATTGAGGTGTCTGAGCAGGGGCCCTCCCTGAAACCATGGAGGGAGGTTCATGTAACTCCACATACTGTGTCCACACAGGTTTTCTTGTACAGGAAGAGTTGAGATGCTTTCTGGACAAAGTTAGAAAGCCAAAAGACCCAGACAGGGAGCCACAGAAAATAAAGACAGGAGAGAAAGCAAGTTTTCAAGGACCAACTTGGCCTCTGAGGGTATGACTGTCAGACTCAGGGCTGTTTGCAAAGTGGATTTGTCATCCTGCTTTCTCAGGCTTACAGGCAACTCATTGTTCTCAGAAGACAGCAGCTGCTTCTGGGGAGCTTTCAGCATTTGGGTGTGACAATTTAAGGAAGCTAGTTTTCAGCATTAGGCGGAGGCCTTCCTGTCACAAGGAAGGGGGAAGCCATTCTGGGCAAGGTATTAGTTTTCTGTTGCTGCTGTAACAAATTGCTAACAAATTTAGCAGCTTCAAACAACACAGTTGGCTATCATGCAGTTCTATAGCTTAGACTTCCTGCACAGGCCCCTATATGGCCCCAAGATAATGTGTCTTTCTGGAGACCCTGGGGGAAGATCCCTCTTCTTGTTCATGAGATTGTGGGACTGAGGTCTCCATTTCCTTGCTGATGGTCATCTGGGGCTGCCCTTAGCAGCTGGGGCCTCTCTCTGGTTCTTGCACAGAGGCCTCTACATCTCAGAACCAATAACAAGACTCTTTCTCCTGCTTGCCCCCTCCCTGACCTTTCTTCCATTGTCGTATCTCTCTCTCTGGCCATACCTAGGAAAGTCTCTCCACTTTTAAGGACTCATGGGATTAGGTTAGACCCACCAGCATAACCCAGGATATTCTCCCTGTCTCAAAGTCCCTTTTGCCACATAGGTAACATTCATAGGTTCTGGGGATTAGGGTGTGGACATCGTTATGAGGCCAGTATTCTGCCTCCCACAGTCCAAGTTAGGCTCTGTGATTTGCTGACATTACACTGGGACAGTAAGCCTTCATCAGGTGACTCAGACCTTTTACGCATGTTGAGAGACACAGAGTTGTATGAACTACAGCAGCTAGTGCCAGCTGGGCATTGTGCAAAGTGAGACTTGCAAGACACTTTATGGTCAAACCATCAGATTCACTAAGTGGTTAATGTTCAAATGGCTTTGTTAAATGTAATTACGTAGGCCAGCTCTTAAATCTTTTTTTTACGAGATCTGACACAAATGGAACCCACTCATCCTGCTTTTCCTGTTCTAGCTTTGCCACACAGTCAGGACCCTCCAGGAATTCTATACACTACTGACTCCCCACCCACCTTCTACCAGTGTAGTTTGGTCCCTTTTAGACTCTGACCTACAGATGGAGCCCACAAAGTCAGTCTTGACCTCAGCTCTGTCTCAGCATTCACACTTGCTGTTCCCCTGCTGCAATGCCCAACCTCTTCCACCTCCCCCAAGGGCCTGGCAATTCCTCCTACATGTCCTTCTAGCCCCTCTCTGCTCAAAGTGCTTGTGAAGACATCATCTGAGAGCTGTGGGAAATACAGAATCTCAGGCCCCACCCCAGACCTACTGAAGCCAAATGCTTTTTAATTGCATCCCAAGGGATCATGGACACTTTAAAGTTTGAGCAGCACTAAGTTAGGGCCTCCTCCTCCATGAAGCCCTTCCCGATTGCCCCAGACCCAGCTAAATAAGCTCTTCCCACAGATCCATTTGTGCCCCATTTGGGCTTTTTCATAAGAAGGGAATATAACTGGTTGCTTAAAGGGACTTTTCCTGTTAATCTAGAAATTTCATCGGAGGCCTCAAAGGCAGAGAACAAAATAGTCAGTGCCAAGAAAGCTCCAATCCTCACAAAGTGCCGAGACTCCACACAGGACAGACTCAGAGGTTGTGAAACTTCTCTGTCAGTATCTGTCCTTTTCTACTTTCCACCTATGAACACAGAAAGGTTTCTGTGGACAGGGTTGACTGAGGGCCTGTGTTCCACCAACCCCAATGCCCTACCATGAGGGAGGGGAGACAGGCGCTTCCTTCTCAGCTCAAGGTAAGTGAGAAGGGCTTCAGGGGAAGCTTTCCTTGCACTTTTAAGTGGGGAAACATGAGGACTGATCCATGAGGTCAGGGCTGTGCTGTGCTTCAGAGGGCAGTGAAGCAAAGATATATGGTTCCATGGACCAGGTGTGGGTCATGAGGTGAGGAGACTGCCTGGAGCCTTTTTGAATGGAACACCACCCAGGGGGGCTGCCATGGGGTTGGGGAAGGCAGGCAAAGAGACCCAGCAGAGAGATGAGCCACTGGAAAACCAGGGGCTGAAGGGCTGCTTCATTCCCCACTCCTCAGTGTGCACATGCCCCAACCTCATAGTAAAAGCTGCAGTTGGGAGAAGGTAGCCAGATTTAACAAATAAAAATACAAATGGCCATTTAAATTTGAATTTCAGATAAACATTGGATGAGTTTTTAATATCACGTGTAATATTTGAGACATACTAGTACTAAAAAGTTATTTATTGTTTATCTAAGCTTCAAATTTGGCCAGGCATTCCCTAGGTTGGAAGCTTGGCAGCAAAAATTCTCATGGCTTCACCAAGAAATCCACGGAAGTGTCCCAAACAGAAGTTAGCTATAGAGGCCCGATGTCAAGTCACTTCTGAAACCATTAAATAAGATTGTTTCTGCTCCATACCCAAGTTCCTATCCCCACGTCTCCCTCCCCACCCCTTATCAAGAACCCTGGCTAGTGAGCGGCAGATGGAAGAAGGGAGGGTGCCTGGAGGAGATGGCCCCATACCCACACTCGTCCACCACAACAGACACTGCAGAGCTAGAGTAGGGAGACCCTTTAAATGAAAGTGAGCGTTTTGAGTATTACCTAGACTAGACTACTGAACAACTACTGTTCTTCTGACTGAAAGGGACCTATGTCTGATGTCTGCCGGAGATGACATGCGGGGGTGGGGAAGGAGGCAAACTCTGGAGCTAGTTTGGAAAGACATTGGCTGAAAGGGTAGAGTTGCTTTATGATTTTGCCCTGCTGAGTCATTTCTTGTTTACACATCCATCTGTCTCACTAGTGTCCAGTATTCATCTGTGTCCCCAGTGCCTAGCACTATGTAGTAGATGCTCGGGAAATGTTTGAGTGTTGAATGACGAAAGCCTCAGTGAATCAACCCAGTTTCCCACTTACAGAACCTGTGGAGAGAGAGTTTTCCTGGATGCATTATCCTTCCCGAAGGTACTTTGGCTGTGGTAAGCTTCTTTTCTTTCCACTGTCCACTTGTTACAAAGCAAGCCAGATGTGATGGTGGAGATAAGCTGAATTGGATTCGGAATATTCCCTAAGAACACTTGCAGGCTTATCCAAATGTAGGCTTTCACAGCAGCGTTTTGGGGGACCAGAGAATTACACAAACTGGGACCCTTTCTAAGAAAAAGACGATGAAATTATATAGACAATTTAGCATAAATGTGGATATTATTATAGGGAAATCATAACATTACAAATTTAAAAAAGCTAACAAATATCACAAACATGACAAAATACAGAAAAATAACATAATATTACACATCACTATAATACACTTTTTAAAACATTTTTTGACCCTGGCTGGTGTGCTAGTTCGTTGGAGTGTCGTCCCATACACCAAAATGTTGCAGATTCGATTCCTAATGAGGTCACATACCTAGGTTTTGGGTTGGGTCTCTGGTCGGGGTGTGTTCAGGAGGTGACCGATTGATGTTTCTCTCACCATCCCGCTTCTTTTCTCTCTAAAATTGATACACATATCCTTGGCTGAGGATTTCTAAAAAAAACACCTTTTTTTGGCTATATATTTTTCCCTACACTATTGGCTCAATGACCTGTGGTAGTGACCTATTATAGGTCTGTTATCCTTGTTGATGTTGATATTTTGTGGTCAAACCACCAAGAATGCAAATCTTTATTATATTCATGATTCACTTTCTTCATTAAATTGGGTTGTTCAAATAATCTATTTATGCTCAAAATGTATTTCTTTTAATGAAGTACTGCTTTTGGCATGATCTTATTCTTATAATCTATCTCTCTTGACATTTTCATAATTTATATTTTTTAGTTGTGATTATTTTCTTTAACTTTTTGCTTATGTCCATTGGAATTTTTAGCTTTTATTGTAAGAGAACAAGAGAATTTTTGACATTTTGAAGCTTCTTTTAGTCTTTTTTTTTTTCCAGTTTTTTTCTGGGGCTTCCACAGAGATGCTTTTTTCTTAATACATTTGAATTTTGTGTAAGTCGATAATTCTTAAAAATATACAAAATTAATCAGAAATAAAGGCATGCTCAAGGGCAATCCAAATGCACTTAAAAATTGCTGAAATGCTGTGCTAAGTTCTACATTGTGTAATCAAATTCCTCTTCTGCCACCCAGAGTGATCTGCTGGTCACCACGAAGTCCTTTTTCTTCCCACCCAATATCTGTGTTGATTTGGTGCACAGTTTTATCTGGAAACACCAAGCTTCATCATCCAGGAGGATCAGTTACTCTGAGGAGGATCTGCTCAGCTGGAACAGTAAACCTATGAAAGGTATCACATGAACAGTGAGAAGTGAACAAGCATTGACTCCAAGTCTGGTGTGATTTGGTATAACCTTATTAGAAAGCAGTGTTATTAAAAGCCTTAAAAATACAAATATTCCCCTCAAACACACACACATACATTCCTATACTTGGATCTAGTAATTGGACTTTGGGAAATTAATCTTAGGGAAATATTCCTTTAAAAAAAGTATTATGCACAGAGATGTTAACAACATCTTCCCAACAAAAAGCCATTTGGAATAAGCTGCTTCAACAATAAAGGACTGGTTATTTAAATCATAAAAAAATTAATGTGATGGGTATTATTACTATGGGAGTTTATAGAAGCATTGTAGTATGTTGCAAAACAGTTTTTACAAAACATTACGCAAAAAAAGTCAAGATACAAAAATTATACACATATTTTTATATTGGCTAGATTGTAATCCTTATACTAAGAAAAATCTTGGATTATACACTATTTTACATTTATACTCTACAAATATGTATACTCTGCATAACATAACATTCACCCATGTCAATAAATATAAATCCATGACATAATTTTTAATAGTTGTATGATGTTCTATTGTAAGTATGAACCAAAATTTAATCAATTTCCTCTTCTAAGACACTTGTATCGTTCCTAGTCTTTTCCTGTGTTAAGTATATTGCAACAAACAATCTTGCACATTAATCTTTAACCAGTTTTCTAATTATTTCCTCAGGATAAATTCCTAGAAGTGGAATTGCTGGGTCAAAGGCATTTTTAGGACTTTTGAAACTTATTGCTAAATGAACTTCCAGAGAGACTTTAAACCAACAGTGTGAGAGAGGTACACATGTCCTTCCCCTGACACCTTTGCAATACTGACTTGTTCATTTGCCTAAAAATTGAGAAAATAACTTAAGAAAATGTGCCTGCCACAGATTTGAAACTTATCCAAGTTTGTATTACACAATTCCAGCTTACTATAATGATGTTGGTAGTGGCTGACATTGTGCAGTTACCAGGTCCCAAACACTGAGTTACATGAGTTACCTTTTGTAATCCTCCAAATAATTCTGTGAAGTAAGAAGGTACCATTAGCAATCTATTTCACATGTGCAGAAAGTTAGGCACAAAGGTGCTGAATAACCTGCCCAACGTAATACACCCCAAAGGACAAGCTAAGATTTGAATCCAGGCCGCAGCCTACATCAAACTGCACAGTTTCTCTCTTGAAGAGCCCTGCTGAGATGTTCATAGGCACCCAGTGAAACCATTCAGTTCAGGACTCACTGTGGCACTGGAAATCCCTCTCAGGGGATTTGAGGATGGGTTTCAGTTCAGGCAGGAGTCACAAAAAGGACCATTTAGATTAGAAGTTTCCAAGAAGCTACTTCTGAAAATGAGGCAGACCCTCTCTGCACGATCTAAGGGAGTATAAATTTAGCCTACCGATTCTAGCCCACTGGTCACACCAGTTGGAAGAGTAAAGAGAAAAATGTTATTTTGAAGGAAGTTGCTAGTATAATTACCCTCTTGGAGCACCCCCCTCCACCCAGTTAGGTGACCAATTCTTCCTGGTTTGCCTGGGGCTATCTTAGTTTCAGCACTGAAGGCCCTGTATCCTGGGACAACCCACAGTCCTGGGCAAACTGAGACCTTCGGGTACCATATCCTTGGGAGGAGGGTCTGGCACTTCCCTTTCACCTCAAGACAAGTGTAAAAGGTTTTTAAGGATCCACTCAGGAGCCACAGGCTAACTCCTGTGAATCAGACACCCAGAAAACCCCAAGGTCACGCTGCTATGCCTTCTTCTAATATCCCCTGTCCCTGAGGGTCTGGCTTCAGATGCTCTGAAACCTAGTTAATGAGTATGGGGACTAGGTAGGGGTGGAGCTGAGGGAGAGAAGAGGCCAATGACAGGGACCACCACCTCTCCCCACATCCACTTCTAAGCTGGAAATAGGCCTCAGCTTTCGAAAAGAGGGAGCAGAAGCTAACTATCTAACACAACTTAGAAGTTGATTATTACACTGGCTTGGACAGTGTAGTCACTAAAACAAGACTTGAAAGAGCTCAGAAGCATGATGGGAGGGTTGGAAGATGGTCCCTGGAGATGAGGAAAGATGATTGCAGAGGGCAGTCTGCTTCATCATTGCACACTGCTGAGTTTAGCCCTTTCAATAACAGGGTTACAGGGAATAGCTGCCGTGGACCCCACCCTGTGCCCTGCTCCTCTCAGCTGGGGTGGGACTGCAGCTGCTGCCACTTCTACTGCCCAAGGGGCAGGGGTGAGGGGCAGGGGTGAGGGGCAGGGGTGAGGGCCAAGAACCCAGGGCCCCCTCACTGCCTCCTGTACAAAGACTGCAGCAGGAGTCTGTCTCAGCCCTCCACACTGCCAAGGGCTATCTTCCCCCACCCCAGGCAGCTATAATAATAAATGATAGCTTGTTATACACATAAGACACTTTAATAAGTCTGTTTTTATGCATAGTCTTCTTGTGCTTATAATTTACCTGGGAGGTATCATAATCATCCTCATTTTTCAGAAGCTCAAAGAAGTTAAAGAACTAGTTCAGCTATTAACTAGCAGAGGTGACTCAAAACCAGCTTTATTTCCATCTAAAGCCTGTTCCAAGTTCACTGTCCTATTGGGCCTCCTTGCTCTTACCTGGGAGGGACCATTTCCTGCTGGCACCATGGTGGCCTAACTGTGTTTTCATGATTCCCACTTGAAACTTGGAATGTGCTTTTGCTTGGAAACAATATGATAAAGGGTTGCTTGACTCCCCTGTGGTTACTTATTGGTTGAGTCGCCCTTTGTGACCTGCCCTGAGGTTCTGACCACACTTGATCATGTGATTTCCCAGGAAGAAAACACATCCTGAGTTCTAAATAGCAAATTCCAAAGACACTGTTAGAATACAGCTCATTTGTGAGTTAGGGGATGCCTGCCTATAAACTATTTTATTTTGTAAGACAAGCACTATTTGGGTTGCTGGTTCACGATAACATAGAAGCAGTGGAGCTGCTCCAGTGTGTCCTTCAGCAAGGGCAGCATTGGTTTGAATTATTAAATCTCTTTCAAGAGTTTGTGAATATGTTCTGATGAAAACGTCTATAATGTAGGAGTAAAGACTGGGTTAGGAGTTAGATGATGTGGGCCGCTCCTGCTCTTGCCCTTAACTGGTTGTGTGACCTTGAGTGAGTCACTTTACCTCTTTAGGCATTGTCTCTAAATCTGTAAAATATGGGATTGCATTAAAGTATCCTCAAGTTCCCTTCCTGCTCTCAGATTCTATGGAACACAGACAGCCTCAGGTGCAGAATCACAAATGAGGGTTCTGCTCCAAAACTGTGTTTCTTTCTTTTACTTTCTTATGTGATTAAAAAATATATTTTAGTAGTAGTATTCTCCTTAAGCCATGGCAGAAGAGAAAAAGGGAAAATCAGGTTCTTTTGCATTAAGTGGAGCATTTAATGATGGATAAGCAAAAAGATGTGTGATGGGCCTCTCTCTCGTGTCAGATATTTGGCTAATAGTTCAGCAGATCCTGGCATCTGAGTGACAACCTGCATTGAAGAGGGAGGAACTTGGCTCTCCTGCCCTTCCAGCTGTGAGAGCTTGAAAGGGAAGCTATGGGGGGAATGTCTTTCATTTCCCCCTGGAAGTTGGGTGAACATTCAGTTTAGTGGTGCCAACTGTGCCATGTGGGCTTGCTTCTAAATGAAGCCTTTTTCCGTGGATGTCTTTCAGGCCGCAGTATTCCCTTTGGCACCCCCACCCCCTTGGAACAAATCCTAATATAAAGTCTGGGTGCTACTTTTCCAGACCAGCCTGGGAAAGAATTCATTTCATAAAAAGCCTCAATATGTCTTTTTTTAAATCTAGGAATCGATTTGTCTATTTGTTTTTACCCTATCCCTCTTAACAAAAACAGCTTACAGCAAAGACACTTGTAACAAAATGATCCTGGGAAAACAACAACAACAAAAAAACCAGAGGTAGAAATTAAAGCTCAGGAAAATAGAAATAGAAAATCAAGATGGAGTAAAAGAAGAGCATAGATGTGCAGACCATGAAGGTAAAAGAGTTGTTATAGCTGATATTCACATTTAGCTAGCAAAAAATTTTCCTAGTGTCAAAACAAGAATGGGCTACACAGATAGTTGCATACTTCATGTTAGGGACAAGAAAGAGTTCCAGTTACCCAGAGGAATGTCCTCTTGTCTATTCATGTAATAAACACTGATTAAATGTGCACCATGTGCGAGGCACTCTTGGAGGTAATCAAAGATAAAAGGGCTGTACTCACCCCCCAGGAACTCAGCATCTACAGGGGCTGAATGAGGAATATTTGTGTAGCCACTGTATGTCAGGCATTATGCATTTATTATGTACCTACTATTATTACAAATATTCATTCAGGTAGACATTATTACCTCTTTTTCACAGATAGTAAACAGGGCCTTCTGAGTCTGTTCCCACAACTGATAAATACTGAGGTTGGGATTAAAGTCAAAACCACTGTTGGTGATGTCCCTAACATCCCGTATTTGTCCCTCCTTGTCTTTCCTGTCAGAACCTCAACTTTGTTTAGTTATTCACTGCTCCTCAAAAAAGGAAACAAAAAAAAGCTTATGGACGCCAAGGAGTGATGATCTCATTTCTTAAAGTTTATTTAGTTATTTGTTTTAATTTTATTTCTTAAAAAAGATTTTATTTATTCATTTTTAGAGAGAGGGGAAGGGAGGAAGAAAGTGAGAGAGAGAAACATCGATGTGAGAGAGAAATATTGGTCAGTTGCCTCTTGTATGAGCCCCAACAGGGGACGAAACCCTCAACCTAGGAACGTACCCTGACCGGGGATTAAACTGGTGACCCTTCACTTTGCTGGACAAGGCCCAACTAATTGAGCCACACCAGTCAGGGCAGTGAGCCCATTTTTAACTCTTGGGACAGATTGATCAGTCTAGATCAATCACTAATCCCTTATACTTGCCAGTGATTGATTTAAGAACCTGAACGTTTAAACCAATCAATACATGACATTATCCTTGTGACTATCTTAGGTTTAGGATGATGTAAGTGGGCACAGTAAGACTCAGGGAAAGACTATATATTCCATCCTTGGGGAATACACTTTTCTTTCTTGCTTGCTGGAAATAAACTAGTAGGTATATTGCTGTTGGCAGTTTTTCTGTGATCCTGGGGAAGCTGAGTATTCTGATAAAGTGTTGTGACACTCTATCAGTGTTGCAATACAATTTCCCAGATACAATTCCACCTGCAGCTGTTGCAGATTGCCCAAGTTAAAGGGCACAGTCCCCAACAAGACTGCTCACTCTATTTTTAAACATTTTATTTACTTATTCATTTTAGGGAGAAAGAGAGGGAGAGAAACATGAATGTGTGGTTGCCTCTTGTGTGCCCCGTACTGGGGACCTGGCCTGCAACCCAGGCATGTGCCGACTGGGAATAGAACCAGCGACCCTTTGGTTCACGGCCCAGCACCCAATCCACTGAGCCACACACACCCTCAGCCATGTACACTTATGACCATGCGGCTACAAATCTCTGATGTTCCTACAACACCCCTCATGTTCAATAATTTGCTAAAATGACTCATAAAACACAGAAAAGTATTATACTCATGATTATAATTCTATTATAAAGGCTATAAAACAGTAATGCAGGGCAAGGTCTGAAAGGGTCCTAAATATGAAGCATCTGTGTCCTTTCCCTGTGGAATCAGGGTGCATCACCCACCCACCCAACCAGGAAGCTCTGCTGAACTTAAACTTTGGCATCCAGAGTTTTCATTGGAATTTCATTGCATAGGTATGATTGATTAGACACTGGTCAAATGATTGAACTTAATCCCCAGCTCTTCTCCCCTCCCTAGAAGTGGGGTGGCTTCAAAACCTCAACCCTCTCTCTAATCATGTGCTTGGCCTTTCTGGTGACCAGTCTCATCCTGAGCCATCTCATTAACATCAACTCAGGTTTGATTCAAGGGGCCCATGAAAAACAAAGACACTGCCAGAACTCAGGAAAGGGTTTTGGAAGCCCTGTGCCAGAAGCCCAGGACAAAAAGCTAGGTACGGTCTTCATTCTACACCCCTGACCTTCAGACAAACCTCAGAGAGGAAAGTATTTATAGGAGAACAGGACAGAAACAAAGCTGGAGGCTTGATTAAACTGCTCCTGGAGCCCACCTTATTTGGACTCTCTGAAATATGAGATAATGCCTTTCCTCACTGGTTAAGCCAATTTCAATTTGTTTTTGTCACTTGCAGCTAACCGATCTTATATTTGTTATTATACTTTGAACTGCAAGAAACAGAAAATCCAATTAAACGTAACTTAAACAATAGTAACTTTTATTATTCAACATAATAAAAAGTCTAGAAATAAAACAGTTCTAGAGTTTTCATTTTCACTCTGGGCTTGGCCTAGGTGAGGTGAAATGAATTTAACCTAGGGTAAAAAATTTAAGGGGGTGCAAAAAAATCAGTAACTTAGTTAAATAGTATTTAATGCAATATTTTTATTTATATTTATTTTTAAAATATTTTATTTGTTTATTTTTAGAGAGGGGGAAGGGAGGGAGAAAGAGAGAAATATCAGTGTGTGGTTGCCTCTCTCATACCCCCTCCTGGGCGCCTAGCCTGCAACCCAAGCATGTGCCCTGACTGGGAATCGAACCAGTGACCCTTCAGTTTGCAGGCCGGCACTCAATCCACTGAGCCACGCCAGCCAGGGCTAACGTAATATTTTTTTAAATGAAAGTAAATGGAGAAATTCACATGAACAAAATAGCAATATTTAAAAGAGTATTTTATTTATTTATTTTTAGAGAGAGGGGAAGGGAGGGAGAAAGAGAAGGAGAGAAACACCAATTGGTTGCCTCTTGCATGAGGGCCCACAACCCAGGCATGTACCCTGACCAGGAATTGAACCAGCAGCCTTTTACTTTGCAGGATAACATCCAACAAACTGAGTTACACTAGCCAGGGCAGAATAGCAACATTTTAAAAATGTTATCAGTACTGTATTACTAATTTTTCCTTTTGTCTCAAGCTTCAGTATTGATCAGCCCCACATTATTATTATTCCTGTGTTTATTTAAATGTTTGATATTTTGTTCATTATTAATTTTTTGTGTTAACTTTTATTTTTTAAATATTGCTTTAAACATTTTTACCTCAATTATTGAGGTCTTTTTTTATAAAGATTTTATTTATCTATTTTTAGAGAGGGGAAGGGAGGGAGAAAGAAAGGGAGAGAAATATTGATCTGTGGTTGCCTCTCACACACCCCCTACTGGGGACCTGGCCTACAACCCCAGCATTTACCCTGACTGGGAATTGAACTAGTGACCATTTGGTTCACAGGCCAGCATTCAATCCACTGAGCCACACCAACCAGGGCTCAACTATTGAGATTTTTGACACCCCTTAAATTTTGTACCCTCAACAAGTGTTTTGTTCACCTCACCTTTGTCCCAGTCCAGTTTTCAGTATTGGATCCTCAGAAAGTTGACTTTACCTTTTTTTTTTTAAGATTTGATTTATTTATCTTTAGAGGAGAAGGGAAGGAGAGAGGGAGGAAAATATCAATGTATGCTTGCCTCTCATGCATCCCCTGCTGGGAACTGGCCTGCAACCCAGGCATGTGCCCTGACTGGGAATGGAACCGCAATCCTTTGGTTCACAGGCCCACACTCAATCCACATAGCTACACCACCCCGGGAAGACTTTACTTTTTTTAATAGTCTTGCACCCAAGGATGTATTTTTATTGATTTTAGAGAGAGAGGAAGGGGGTGAGAAAGAGAGAGAGAGGGCAACATTGATGTGAGAAGGAAACAATGATCTCATGCCTCCCATACATACCCCAAGTGGGGATCGGACCAGCAACCTGGGTATGTGCCCTGACTGGGGATCAAACCCACAACACTTTGAGGGGATGATGCTCCAACCAACTGAGCCACCCGACCAGGGCAGAATGTTGACTTTGGACCTCAAATTTAGATCCCTTCATTGTTGTAAAGTGATTGCTACAATTTCAGGAACAACAAACAACATCAGACAGAAACAAAGGAATATTTTATTTTTGTGCATCTTTTTCATAAACCAGAAAAACTTTCCCCAAAGCCCCTAGCAGACTTCCCTTATTAGTCAGAATTGTAACGCATGTCCACATCTAAACCAGTCACTAACAAGGGTGATGGAAGACTCATGCTTGGCTTAGAGTAATCAAGGTCTGTGCCTATGGAGAGTACCACCTTCCCTGACCACATGCCTTGTGAAGGCTGGATCCTGATCAGGCTCGGGGTTCGCTGTGTTAGTCAGCTAGGGCTGCCATAACCAAATACCACTGACTGGCTGGCTTAAACAACAGACATTTACTTTTCACAGTTCTGGAGGCAGAAATCTAAAGTTCTGGTTGAGAACTCTTCCTTGGCTTGCAGAGAGCTGCCTTCTCAATATGTCCTCACCTGGTCTTTCCTAGGTGTGCTGTGGAGATGGGAAGAGAGACAGAAGAGGGAGAGCAAAATCTCTCTGTTGTCTCTTATCTCTTATGAGGACACTAAGCCTATGGGACCAGGTCCCCACACTTAGGACTCCATTTAAACCTTAATTACTTCCTTAGAGGCTCAGTCTCCAAATATGTTCACACTGCGGGGTGGAATTTTAAGATACGAATTTTCAGGGTGAGGGAGACACAAACATTCAGTCCATAACACATGCTACATAGTGTTCAAAAACAAGCCACATTAACCTACGGTGTTAGAAGTCAATAGTTGTCACCTTTGGGGAGGTGGGAGGGAACAGGGATTTGAAGGGGGCACTGGCATCTTCTGGGGTACAAATAATTTTCCATTTTTTAATCTGGGTTGTGGTTCATGGGTGTGTTCATCATCAGGCTGTATGCTTATGGTTTGTGCACTTTTCTGTATGTAGACCCACTACTCGAAGTGTGGTCCATGGCCAAGCAGCACCCACATTACCTGGGAGCTTGTTGGACATGCAGAACCTCATGTCCCACCTACTGAATCAGAAACTGTATTTTAACAAGATTGCCGGGTGATGCACTCACACATTAAAGTGGGAGACATGATATCACATGTCAGATTTAAAATGGCTTTTACAGAATATATCAGAGCTTTGCCAGCAAGATTGGCAATAAGTACTGGATGCTGAGCTGGTCTTGTGGCAAGGACAGTGTGGAAGTAGGGAGTTAGATGACAATTTCCTCTGCAACGTGACCCCCATGCCTTTGAGAGCTAAGAATTGTCCAGAGATTTTGGGGAAATGGTAACAAAATCTAACCCTCAATGAGAAACAGTGAAGTCAAAGGCCCCACGTAACCCGTCCCATTGACTGGAATCAAGCACTTGCCCACTTCAGCTGGAGCCATCAGATTATAAATAGGGCCCCAGTCTTTGGTCAAGTTGCTTACCTCAGAGTTGGTGGGGATGGGGAGGTCTGTGGAGGTGGGGGGTGTGGCACCACATGTGGCTAAGTCTTTCACACTTATGAATGGGGGGAACAACTCAAAATTTCCACCAGCTTAACTGTGACTCCAGACACTGTTGCTTGGTAAGGGATAATGGTTCTGCGAGAATATATGTTTTGCAAGAAGGAACATAAACTGATACTGTAAACTCTAGAAACATTAATATTTTAGAAACAGTACACTTTATTCCGTTTCCTCTGATTTAAGATGCAAATTCTGCTGATGATTCCTGCCTACAGTTTGAGCTTTCTCAGGTCAGTTTACACTCCCACCTGTTGGTGCTGAAGAGTCCTGAGCAATGGCAGGAGGAAATGCTCAGAGGGTGGTCTGGCAGGCAGGAACACAGAAGAAGACTTCTATTAATACATATCAGGCACATCCTTCTTTAAAGTCTTGAGTTAGAGGCAAAGGTCAGCAATGGGGGACAGATTCAAGGGAGCTGTGGCTGTGGCCAGACAAAGGGCTTATCCGCTACTAACAGCCCAAATAGAAGCTCCTGAATAACCCAGGCTTATGTCAGGGAGATGACAAAGTGGCCACTAGAAGCAGGGCTAGCTTCATGGGCATGTAGCCAGTGCAGTCACAGGGAGCCCCATGTTCAGAAGTCCCTTTTCACTGTCTCAAAATTCTTAATAGATTTGAAAAATTTCAAAATTCTAACATTGCATCACTTTGGTTGCCCTCTTCCACTTTCCAGGACTCTTGTGATTATTGGGCCCTCCTGCATAATCTCCCTATCTTACAGGCACTGATTAATGATCTTAATTTCTCATTTGCTATGCAACTTCACATACTCACAGCTCTGGGTATTAGTATGAGGACATCTGGAGTGGACAGGAGTCACCATTCTGCCTGCAACACCATTTTTCCTTTTCTCTCCAGCCTAAGGTCCCGGCTTATCTTGTCCTTTGGCACACTTTTGCCCAGGGCTTTTTTAAAAGCTCCTCCATACTAACCATAAAAGAAATTGATGCAAAAAGAAAGGGGAGAAAAAAGGGAACAGGGAGGAGATAGAAGAGGTAACATTTTGATAGCCTCTCAATTCATGACTTTCCATATTGCAACTCCCTTCCCCATCTTCACCTCTCTTTAGCACATCTATACCTGGCATATTTAAAAGTCACCAAAAATTTTTAAGCTTGAAAAAGAAATTAGTAATGAGAAAGTGGTAGGAATTTTACCCATTGAGCAGGCACAATAATTGAGAAATTGCCTTTTAGAAAATGCCTTTTAGAAAGAAATGTAAGAGAAATCCTTGAATAATTGCACTTCCCTCTTCCACTTCTGAATGTGAAATCTATGCTCTGGACCCCTACATTTCTATGGAAAGTCTTTATTTCTTTCCTCCTTCCAAGGCCAGGACTTGCCTTCCTTTGGCAGGATAAGGAGCTCTAAGGTGAGTGCAAATGTGCCCGTGTATTCCTTACACTGCATTTATCCCCCAGCTGGGGTTCAAGCATGGCAAACAAGAACTCTAGGGCAGATTGCTAAAAGAGGATCCTGGCTTGGAAAATGTTGCCAGCTGGTCTTGTACCCACATCTTTTCAGTAAATTTCTCTCAAGCATATGTACACATACAAATATGCCTTCTGTTGAAGGTAGTGAAATAATCTTTCACCATGGAGGCTGCAGAAAATGTGCTGAGCCATGACAGCAACACTCTCAGGTCTGGGTACAGATTTTCATGGAGTAAAGATCCTGTTAGCACCATCACTGAGCAGTGCACAGCTTGAATATTCAGCAGATTAGAGTGGCCCCTGTGAGCACAATTCCAAGCACGAAAGTCCTGCTGGGACATGCTAATCTCCTTCCCTGGCCACCTGGCTAAGGAGGCTCCATAGTCAGCCCTGCAGCATTCCCATTCTACTTCCTTCACTGCGCAGACATCTCTCAGAAATCACCTGCCTGGTTTATATACACGTTGTCTCTCTCCCCACAGGAATGTAGGCCTCATGATCTGTTTAGCTCATAGATGAATTCCTGGTACCTGTAACCTGGATGCTCAGTCCGTACTGTTACAGGCCTGTCCACAGACAAAGCTGGTCTCTGTTCTGAACCATCAGTCATTGTACCTGCGTTGCCCACAGGAAGTTGCCCCCGCCCCCCGCCCCTCAGCCACAGGGGCCCTGGGCAGTGAATTCTGACCCACCAGCTTCTCCTTCTTGGGAGTCTGACCTAAGATACAGGTAAAGGCTTATGTCAGGGAGGTGACTGAGTGGCCACTAGGAGCAGGGCTGGCTTCATAGGTATGTGGCCAGTTAGAGGTCACCCTGCAGGAGACCTGGGCCAGCCCAAGACACAGGGTTGCAGAGGAATCTGGTGCTGCTGGGCTGGGAGACAGTGAGGAGGAAGCCAAGAATCCATTCTTCATGGGTGTGCAGTCGAGTGTGGGAGACACGCAACGAGCCACTCACAACTCAGTGTGATACGTGCTCTCAAGGCTGACTGCTCTGTGCTGCTTGGGAACACGGAGGAACAAACTGCTCTTCACTCTGGGTAGTCTAGGAAGGCTTCCAGAGGAGATGACCTTGAGTAGAAAGTTGAACAATGAGTGGGAGTTTGCCAGGAGCAAGGAGATTCATACAAAGGGAACTGGGTTCAAAGCCCATCACTGCCATTGTGTAAGGTATGCTCTCCGTGCCTCCCTCTGTGAGACAGTGCTAATAGCCTTCGTGCTTTATGCTTGTCAGAGTCACAACAATGCAGCAAAAGTCTGGGCTCCTGCATTTATACAAGGCAGCTCTCATTCCAAGTGTAGGGGAACACACATTTCTTGTCTTCTCTCTACCCTCCCTTATCACCTTGTCTGGGTTCAAACCCTCCTCCTGACTGGGCTGGCACCTTGACTCTTGCCTGGGCCAACTTTATGGTTAAGTCCCACGGGTCTTAGCCAGACCACTACCTGGACCCCACCCAGCATGACTCCTGACCAGCAGCCTAGGCTTGTCTTTATCACCTAGATTGCGTCGTAGCAGCTTTTAGTGACCCAGCCCAGCTGCTGGTGAGGCCTGTCCAGCTCTGCTTGTCCTGTGGCTGCCCTCCCTTCTACCTGTGCTGCTGTGCATCCACACCCCTAACCAGTCTGCATCTGAGGAACAGGGTGGAGGAGCAGATTGAAGACGTGAACATTCAGGTGGCATCCATGATAAAACCTTCAGCTGCCATTTCAGCTGCTTTGGGGAAGTCACCCATATTTGTCCCCACCTTCCTCCTTCCCTGTATTTCTCTCAGGGCTCTGGAAAGAGGATTCATGAGCTCATGCCTGAAAATGCTTTTGAAGATGAGAAGCACTGAGCATTTCCCCAACAGCCCTCAATTTACTTTTTCAACATTCTCTCTAGGTTGTCAAGCCTTTGTAGTTATTTTTATAAATAGCAATTGCTGGCTGTTTCCATTTTTACTCAGGAAAACTTCACCTCTAGCTGGAACTGGCTATCAACCTATAGCAGACCAGCCATGGGGCCAGATATGCCCTGTTTCTCCGAAACAACCTCTCTTTTCCACATCCCCCCCACCCCTGCAGACCCCCTCTCACTGCCTCATGTGCTCCCAATGTCACCCCATCTCCCTGTTGCTAAGCCACTCATTTATCCTAGTTACTTCCCTCTACACAGAGCCCAAGTTCTCCAGTAGGGAGCCCGATGCTCTCCGTGGCCTGGCCACGGCTCAATCGCTCAGTCACATCCCTTGCCTTGTCCCCTACCACATCCTTGGCTCAGACATCCTGAGCTACCTGCTGTTTCCTAAGGCACCAGGCTTACTCATATCTCCAGGCCAGGAGAGAAGCCAGGTCCTAGAAAGCAGAGACTGAGTCTGGCAGTGGGCCTGCCACAGCATGGAGGGGAAAGCAAGTTCCTAGACTAATTAATGTATAGTTTTTAATACAGTGCTTAAATCTTACAAAAATGTATGGGGAATAGTATAATGAACCACCTGTTTCATGGAATGAAATGCTGCCTTTATGTCTATGGACCATTTTTTTCCCCTCCAACTTTCCCCATCAGAGAAAACCACTCTCCTAAATTTGGTGGTATTTCTATGAAAGTATTTATACTTTTAATATATATATACACATACATATATACATTATATATGTATATATACCTATATAACATATGGTATTGTTTTGTATGTTTTTAGACCTTATATAAATGCTAATTTACTGTACATATACTTATGAAATTTACTGACATTTTAGTCACATATTCAACAAACTACCCCTTGCTTTCTTGATAATTTTAGTAATATCTCTTTATCATAGTCTTTAAAATTTTTTAAAATACTTTATTTATTTATTTTTAGAGAGGGAAAGGGAGGGAGAAAGAGAAGGAGAGAAACATCAACGTGTGGTTGTCTCTCACAGGTCCCCCACAACCCAGGCATCTGCTCTAGACTAGAAATCAAACCGGAAACATTTTGGTTCGCAGGCTGGCACTCAATCCACTGAGTCACACTAGCCAGGGCATCTTTTTATCATAGTCTAAACAAGAGTCATGTCAACCAGAGATGTACCAATGAGGGGAGTGCTGGGAGTGATTTAGGCTGTAGGAAAATACTTTACCGCTGATATTCTTTAGAATTGCCAGTGCATGCCGGTAATAAAAGGCAGACTGACTTTTAATAGTGTCTTTGCTTAGGCTACCATGACAAAATACCATAGACTGGGTGGGTAAAGCAACAGCTATTTATTTCTCACAACTCTGGAGGCTGGAAATCCAAGATCAAAGTGCCAGCAGATTCAGTTGCGAAGGTCCTCTTTCTGACTTGCAGGTAGCTTCCTTCTTGCTGTGTCCTCACATGGTAGAGACTGGGGGTGGGGCGTGGGGCGATGGTGGCAGGGGTGGAGGGAAGAAGGGGAAGAGGCGAGAGGAAAGAGGAGAGACTTGGAGAAAGCTCTCTAGTGTCCCTTCTTATAAGGACACTAATCTCATTATGGGGGCCCCATCCTTATGACTTCATCAAAATCTAATTACCTCTCAAAGGTCCCATTTCCAAATACCATTGGGGATCAGGACTTTAAAATATGAATTTGGGGAGGGGACACAATTCAGCCCATAGTAAATGGTTTTATTGTTTTTAAATTCTGTACAGACAATAGATCCCTTATTGCCTGCAGTAGGGTGGATCACTGCCCCTATGCCTTCCACTTGGCACACCACTGATACAAACACATTCCACTTTTTAAGAATGTAGAAAAGGGACACTTTCAGAGAAATATTCAGAGAACTCACTCTCTCCTTCACTTTGCCCTACCCCATTCCACCCTTGTCAGATTTGCCCCTAGGCCTTTGCTTCCAAGGTGCTCTCCTCCTTGAGAGCCCTGTGGACTTTTCCCTCCCTCATCATGATCTGGTGAGCAGCTGTCTGTCTTTCACAGCTCAGCTCCCGATTCACCTTCTGTGTAATTCTTTTTTTGTTTGTCACCAGTGGAGTACATTTCTGTCCCATCAAGCCCTCATTATACCAACTTCTGGCAGCATGCCACAGACTCCATTTCCAGGAGGCAATATGCTTTGGAGTCAGACAAACCTGATTCCCAAATCCACCTCAACTGCTTATTAGCAAATTGCTTCTCTGATCTTCAGATTTCTCATCTGTAAAGTGGGGGAGAATAATAGCTACCTCATAGCACCATGGCGAGGATTTGATTAAGTGAGGTACAGTCCCAAAGTTGAGGGGCAGGGTGAGAGAAGGGGAAAGGTATAATAAGAACACCAAAAACCGTATTTGTAATTAATTTGGGCCCCAGTAATATGAAAAGTGACCAAACTTAGCCATCAGCAAGAGGAATTCCTTTGTGGGTCTAAAGTAAAATTTGCAGAGGGGATGTCAAGAGACCAGTGGGAGAGCTAGTTCCTGCCAGGGTCTAGGCCATAACCATAACATGGACAACATTTTGATAGTATTGAACTCTGATGAGTATTAGTTCTGTATGTAACTTGAAAGTAAGGCAGCTGATCCTTTTAAAAATATTTCGTAATCCAGGTTCCTCACTCTCATCATCATTAATGAACACTCATTATGTGACCATTGTTCAAAGGATGTCACTTGTTATTTCTCCAGTTTGACTGAATGAGGCTTGATCTCTTTACTAAAAAATAATACCAGTCTTTTCACATATTATTCATTTAATTCTCACAGCAGATCCATGAGGGAGTTTTTCTTTTCTTTTTCTTTTTTTTTTTGTTGATGACATTGTCAAACCTCAGTGGTGTAGAACAGTAAGTGTTTACTTCTTTCAGATGGGCCTGTGGTTGGCTGTAAGGCACCTGTACCAGGCTGAGCTCCATGCTGTGGACTCCTGGCTTTGACCTCAGGCTGATGCTGCTGGTTGGGTTGACATCTGCTCCACATTCTCAGCTCTTCCTTGGGCCAGTGGGTGCCCAGGGCATGCCCTTTTCATGGCAAATGGAAGGGGCACATGAGCATGGGCAGAAATGTATGATGCTTCTTGAGGTTGTGAACCCTGAGAAGAATTACATATGTCAAAATGATCTTCTCATGGTTACCTGGGCCCAAATTCATAACCAGAGTCTAGTGACTGTTGCTGTGTGAGGACTCTCACACACTGCATTTTGGGAAAAGCCACAGGCTGAGCTCTCAGCTTCCTATGCTATTTCCTGCATGTTTACAATGCAAGAATAAACCATTATAAGAAAATTCCTGGTTTTATCTTTCAACCAATGGACTGAGACCTACCCCATCTGATCAGAACGGCAAAAATTATATACTTATTTGCATCTATACTGACCAACAAGAACTGCACAATTTGAACCAATCACACCTACATGATTTAGAAGCCTCATTTGTATGAAAGAACCAAAATGGGAGCTGTGGGCTGCAAGTTTCTCTATAAAAGGTAGCCTCTCCTTTGTTTCTGCAAAGCGCAATTTAGGCTGCTACCTGAACCTGTGTCTCCTAAGCAACAGCTCTTTGTGCTCAAATAAATGCTTTTATTCTTTTATTTTAATTTTTTTTGTAATCCACAAATCCATTTAAGTAGACACTTTGGAGACCACCGATTTATTTACTTTTTAATCCTCACCCCAGAACATGTTTATTGATTTTAGTTAGAGAGAGAGAAAGGGGGAGAGACAGAGAGAGAGAAATATGGATATGGATATGAATTTTGATGTGAGAGAGAGAAACATCAGTTGGTTGTCTCCCTATATGCCCCAGCTGAACCCACAACCTAGGTACCTAGGGCACAGTTTACAGGTACAATACCAGTAATCAAACCTGCAAACTTTCAGTGTGTGGAACAATGCTCCAACCAAGACACCCAGCCAGGGTAATGCTTTTTTTCATTTTTTCTTAAGATTTTATTTATTTTTAGAGAGAGGGAGGGAGAAAGAAGGAGAGTAAAACATCAATGTGTGGTTGCCTCTAGCACACTGCCTACTGGGAACATGGCCTGCTACCCAGGCATGTGCTCTGACTGGGAATCAATCAAACTGGCCTGGTGAGGCTTTGTTTGTGGGCTGGCACTCAATCCACCGAGCCACACCAGGTAGGGCCTTTATTCTTATTATATTCCAAAATTAATTTTGGTTAACAAGGCTTCAGATAGGAGCTGTCACTGTCACTTCTATCTATATTCCACTGAACAAAAAACATCGTTGACTGTATCAGTCAGCTCAGACTGCCATAACAAAATATCACAGATGGGTGGGCTTAAAAAACAAACATTTATTTTCTCACAGTTTTGGAGGCTAGAAGTCCAAGATCCAAGGTGTCAGCTGATTTGGTTTCTCCTGAGGCCTCTCTCCTTGGCTTGCAGGTGGTAGTCTTCTCACTGTGTCCTCCTCATACAGTCTTTTCTCTGTGCAGCTTTTCAATTAGTAAAAGAAGCCTTCCTTTGGAGGAAAAATTATCCATATTTCAAGCCCAAGGGATGAGAAAAGCTGAACCTTGTTCAAAAGTATTAACTTCTTCGGGATATAGGTGTTTCTGCCAAGAAAATTTACCTGCTTTCTGAAGGCTGCTGCTCCATTTCTCATTTTATGGCTGCCTACGTGCCAGGTGCTTTACAGATATTAATTATTCCACTGAACATGTGCAACTGCCCAACAAGACATTACTTTCCTCACTTTACAGATGACAGACAGACTCACACTAAGCAACAGTTGAACTCCATGGGGCATAAACATGAAGTGGTTTTATTTTTTTTCTCTAAATCTTTTAGAGATTTATATCAATATCTTTCTCACAATTCTTAATAAAATTTTGGGCTGGTCCCAGAACTTTTTGGTTGCTTTCAAGTATTAAAGAACAAACCAACATATCCTACCTACCTAGTTCCTTTTCAGTATCTTAAATCTTGAATCTGATGTAATGTCCACTGCCTGCCCTCCCCCCAGCACTAGTCTGCCAGTAGCCAGGAGCCTGGGTGTGAGGGGGAGCGAGGCTGTTCCTCATATCTCTCTTCACCTTTTTGGTTCCTGTCTCTTCCTGTGCTTGGGGACTTGGAGAAGGGGTGGGGAGAGGATGAGAATCTTTTCGCTTTACTAGGCATGTGATTGCAACTTCTGTGGGTTTTGTGGATTCTCTATTGCTCTTCTCAGGACGTCAAGTGTCCAAATGCTATCTCCCAAGAGGAATAACTGTGGGGCCCTCCTTCTGCTTCTCCTCAGCTTCCTCTGACAGCTGGAGTGCCTTTACCCAGGTTGGCTTTCTTGGGGAGAGGGGGTGCTGGTAGGACAGCCCCGGAAACCTACTGCCCCATGATACTCACAGATGCTGCTTGGGCGCGCAAGCTGAACTACTGCAGCCTCTCTGTCTTGTCCCGAAGCCTCCCTCCAACCCAGGAATATCCCTCTAACAGGCACCTCCGACCGATATCCGAGTGTGATCCTCTCGAAGTGCTTTACTTGACTGAGACGGGAAGAGCCAAAATACTCCCCATACAGTGCTCCCCCTACCTCAAATCTCATCTTCCACTTACATAGTCTGAGATGGTGGGAAGGTTGGGGTGCGGGTCTAGAGGAGCTGAGTTGAGACATTAATCCTGTTAAGTGTACTATATTTATTTTTACTGGGCTGAAATCCACGTAACAAAATTAAGCATTTTAAAGTGAAAAATTCATTGGTATTCAGTACATTGACAACATTATACAACCATTACAGTGATATAATTTCAAAACATTTCCACTACTCCAAAGTGAAACCCTACGCCCATCAGTCAGTTGCTCCCATTCCTCCCTCTCCCCAGGCCCTGGAACCATCAAACTGTTTTCTGCCTCTGTGGGTTTACAAGTGTAGTGTATTTTGATATTTTCTTTTTGGGACTCTTTTCCCTAAGGTTAGCTGGCTGACTATTAGCCATCACTAAAGTCTTCTGGTTCCCAGTGGGTCAAACACTCCCTGAAAATTCAAAGGGATAGTATAGAGTGGGATTTTTAGCCAGAAACTACCAATCATTTACTTTCAACAACTATCTGTAAATAGCCACAATTTCACTCACCTCAAGTAATTAAAAATCAGATCCAGAGCCTTAACACGTCCATTAGGCAACAGCCGTTCAGTGAGCACTCCTGTGTTTCAGGAGAACGGGAAGACAGAGGGGCGTGTTGGGTGGAAAATCCACCGCAGATGGAGTGCACGCTGTGCAGCCATGTGTGTCCCCGGAGAGATTATGCAATGTCCCTGCCCTTGGTTTTCTCACTTGTAAAATGAGTGATGTCTGACTTATGTATAGAATTTGTAAATCTATAAAAAAATAGTCATGACTTAAATGAGATGAGCTTTAAGAGCCCTTTGTGGTTAAAAGTCAAGAGCCTTAGTTATTGCTTCCATGTGGCTTTACACACTATTAGGAAAACAAAACAAAGAATTTATAGAAAAAATTAAAAACAGTTAAATAGTAAGCTGTGGTGCAGTGACTTATAGTCTGTGGGGTCCAGAGTTCAGTGTGGGGGAGAGGGTCTGTGCCTTGTGAGAGGCTGTGGACTGATGCTGAGGAAGCAGTTTGTGTAAGGGGCTCTGGGACAAGCGGGCACAGACAGGGGGAGTCAGAGGCTCCGTATAGCTGTGCTCCCGGTGTGTGTGTGTGTGAGAGACATATCTTGTGGCTGGGGGACTGTTCAAGATGAAAAGCCACTCAGGAAACCTACCTACCAAATGTACTATGGGGACCTTGTTTAAATCATCGTTCGAACAACTGTAAAATAAATACCTTTGGAAAAATTGGGAGAATTTAAATATGGGTTGGACATTAGATGACCGTAAAAAACTTGCTCATTTTGTTAACTGTGTTAATGTGAGAACATAGGTGGGAACAATTTAAATATGCTTGTTATGTAAGAAAATGTCCTTATTTTTTAGCGATACATACTGAAATCATTTAGCAACATCGTGATGTCTGGAATTGTTTTCCCTACAAAAATAAAAATAGATGAAGTAAGGCTGATTGGCAACCATTGTTAAATCTAAGTGACGAGTGTTTGGGTGTTTACTGCACTTTGTATGAGTCAGGACCTAATGAGGAAGCAAAAACCACTTAAATATTTAAAACAGAGGGATTTGAGACAGGGTAATAGTTACACAGGAGATGGGAGACTGAGGAGCCCAGCAGAGAACCCAGAGATTAGAGCCAGACACTGCCAGCACCCCCGCTGGACAGCTGGAGGGACAACACAAGAAGGTGCTGTCCCTGGAGCCCAGGGACTAGGGTTGCTTAGCAAAGTAGAAACCACATCAGGCCTTTGTTGGTGGTGGCAGCAGGCGAGGGGGGATGCTGGAGTTACTGTGGAGCCACAGCTGCTGTGGTGATACTACCCACAATGGAAAGGAGAGGAAAACCCCACTTCCTTCCTCCCATCCTCCAATCTCCTGCCAGTGTTCCCTCTCAGCCAAGCATAACCTACAATCAAAAGGAAGCTATCAGGAGTCAGCCCCTCACAACAGGGCAGAGAGGGGGCAAGTAGAATGGGCCTGAGGGCAAACAGGTTTAGGGCTTGCTCGGGACTCTCTCAACATTTGTGTGTGTGTTTTAAAGGGAAGGAAAATTGATTTCTATCCTAAAGCACTGTTTACCCTAAAGCATGGAGGCTGGCCATGGATACCCTTTATCACCCTACCAAGTTCTGAATGTCAGGCTCTTGGGGTAGAAGAGCATTAGTTCCATTTTCTAGCAGCTGCTGGTTGCTCAGGTAATGCCTTTCTGATAAATAAACCAAGAGCCTCTCTGTGTCAGCATAGCCTGCTGAAAAGATCCCAGAAAGAATCAACTGCCATCACTGCAGAACTATTAGCTGTAGACCATGGAGATTAGGCCTAAGATCCTGCAGTGGTCTTACTGATGACCTACCCTAAATCCATTTCCCATTTTCCTAGTAACAGAACCTTGATTTTGCTCCTGCTGGCAAAGTGCCCAGTTTAAAAATTTACTTCCCTAGTTCTCTTGGAGTTACGGGTGGCCATCTGATCAAGTTCTAGCTAATAAGATGTAGCTGGAAGTCCTTGGGGGAAGGTGAGCCTTTCTGAATAAAAAGGCAAGTCTCATTGCTTTCCCTGCTTCTGCCTGTGTAAGATATGGATGCAATGCCTGGTGAAGTAGCAGCAGGCTTGTGACAATGAGGACTAAAGTTAGACGCTGGAGCAAGAGGGAGTCTGGAATAATGATGATGATGTTTTTGAGCAGCTGCACCAGCCCTGGCCTGCCTACCCTTGGGCTTCTTGTTGGGTGATTCAAATAGATCCCTTACTTATTTAGCCACTGAAGGGATGGAAGGGTTTTATGTGATTTGCAATTGAACACATACCTTGACTCAGAGCAAAGAAATGCTTTCACTCAACAGAAGGAAGAGAAGGAAGTAATAAGTTGGCTACCAAGGAAGAGACCAGCAGCATGACTTCTATGTATAGCACACAGCAAATGTTCAAGAAATGTATGCCAATAACTGGGTGAATTGATGTGGATAAGTGAGTAGTGAATCTGAAGAGTAGAACAGCTTCTTCCTGGGGTGAGACAACCTCTTCCACTGTCAACCCAAAGGAAACCAGCAACAAACATAACCAGTATACCTGCTATTGTCACAATTATCTTGGGATAAAGAATGTTATTTCCTGAATGTCCTGATAAAAATGCAAAATAGTGTTCATGAAAGGATAATACATGTTTGTTCATCACCCAAAGGATAACAGGACTCTGAGGGGACAGGTGTGGTTCACATACTCTGACCCCCAACGAGGCACACTCTGTATAATTCCCACCCTCTCCTACCGAATGTGGGAAGAACCTGGGACTCACTTCCAACCAATAGGATATGGCAAAGGAAATGGACTGTCACTCCCCTTATAAGGTTACATTACAGGTATACCTTGTTTTATTGTGCTTCGCTTTATTGTGCTTTGCAGCTACTGCATTTTTTTACAAATTGAAAGTAAAACCCTTCACCAGCAAAAAGATTATGACTAACTGAAGGCTCAGATGATGGTTAGCATTTTAGCAATAAGGCATGTTTAAATTAAGGTATGTACATTGTTTTATTAGACATAATGCTATTGCACACTTAACAGGCTATGACATAGTGTAAATATAACTTTTATATGCACTGGGAAACCAAAAATTTATGCGACTTAGTTTAATGCAATATTACTTTATTGCGGTGGTCCTGCAACATCTCCAAGGCATGCCTGTATATGGCAGGGGTGACCATATATGTGTGTGTGTTATACACACACAGCTCTAAGCAGACTGGAGAGAGATTCTTCTATGTTGACTTTGGAGAAGGAAGCTGCATGTGGTGAGATGGCCAGTTGGCAAGGAACTTGGGGCAGACTCTAGGTGCTGAGAGGGGCTCTTGCTGACAGCCGTAAGAAAACAGGGACCTTCATCCTACATCTCAGGAGGTGGATTCTGTCAGCAAGCTGAATGAGTCTGTGTGATCTTGAGAGTCAACTGCCTGTGTCTGTGTCTGGGACCAACTCCAGTCAAGCCTTCAGATAAGAGCGCAGCCCTGCCAGTCCCTTGATTGCAGCCTGTCACCTGAGCGGCAGTACTAGCTAGTCTGTATCCAGAAATTCTGAGATGATAAATGTGTGTTGCTTTAAGCCACTAAGTTTGTGGGAATTGTTTACACAGCAATAAAAAAACTAATACAGGTGACAGAGAATAAAGATCCTTTCAGGAAAGAGAAGAGGCTATGAACAGCTGTCTGGAGTCCAGCCTGGGGAGAGAAAGTCTCGGTAAGATACTCATTATTTTTCCTTCACTGGTTTGTCAACTATTTATTAAGGGCTGCTATCGTGTGCTGGGCTCTAGGTCACAGTATAAAGCTTTTGCCTCTCACACCTCATTTCTTCTTTACCAGGTAGCCACAGCAGTAACTTTTCCTCTCTCGACATGGTTGAAGGATAGAAGGGGAAATCACAGTTGTAGATACCTGGGTACAGGGCCAGACACTTTTCATACACTGTCTGATCATCATCACAATGACCCTTATGGTCACTATTAATCCAGTTGTTTCACAGATTAAAACAACTGAGGTCACACAGTGGTGGAGCTGGGATTCTGAGAAATTAAGTCAGCTCCTATTCTTAGTTGGGTTAGAATTTGGTGTAGGGAAAAATCAGGTCATCTGAGCTCATGTGGCCTACTTTACCAAGCAGCCTCTTCCTCCTCTTCTCAGAAACACATTCTTGAAAGAATTAAAATATTATGCATTAAAAAAATACAATTTGTAACTTATGGCAATTTTAAAATGAAATAAATGTTGTGTGCCTTTTTAACTTTTCTTTGTCAGCATATTCTTCCCTTTTGATAAAGACAGTGTTAAAATATCCCTTCAAATGCTTTCTAAATTTGAATCTGGTATCAACCCAGCACACGATAGCAGCCCTTAATAAATAGTTGACAAACCAGTGAAGGAAAAATAATGAGTATCTGTAGTTTCAGTTGCACTCTACTACAGTGCTGTGAGGGTTCAGGGGAATAATGCAGATAAAGCGTCTGGTCTTTTCTTCTATACAAAGCTTTGTATCCTTTTCTTTTCATTTAACATGTTATCAGTCAGAGTCCTGACAGGAAACAGCACTTACTCTGATGGCTCAAATGAAGAGTCATTTAGTGAAGGGTGACTTACCGAGATGTGGATAAGCTGAAGGGATCCAACAAAGGATGCTGAAGCACCGAGGAGCTGGCCATAGCAGGGAGCTGTTACCACCTTGGCTGAAAGGGGAAAGGGGTAAAATGGTGGTACCAGAGCCCAGAGGAAGCTGCCCAGCAGGAGCTATAGTCCTAGAGGTGCTGAGACAAGGAGAGTGGAGAAGACACAACCTGACCTCCCTCCTCCTACCCTTGCATCTCCTGCTGGTGTCCTCAGTGGCTGAACCCAGTTCAGCTGGAAGGCAAAGGAGTCAGGATAAAGCAGTCCTGCTGGGGTTGACTTCCTGGGGTGCAGAGCAAAGCAGAAAAAGCTTCCGCAGGGACAAAGGGGGCAGAATTAGCACATAGCACATTATATCATGATTGCTGTGCCATGTCATTAAATATCCTTTGAAGACAGAATTCTTTTTTAAAAAAAGATTTTATTTATTTTTAGAGAGAGGGGAAGGGAAGGTAAAGAGAGGGAGAGAAACATCAATGTGTGGTTGCCTCTCATACGCCCCACACTGAGGACCTGGCCTGCAACCCAGACATGTGCCCTGACTGGGAATCGAACCAGCAACCCTTTATTTCGTAGGCTGGTGTTCAATCCACTGAGCTACACCAGCCAGGGCTAAAGACAGTATTCTTAATGGCTAAGTAATATTTCAGCATTTGGTGGGTCTACAATTTATTAGTAGTAGTAGCTGTGATACTGAGAAACCTGATCAGATCACTGGGAGGAATATGGAGGGTTAGGGAGGGGCCATAGGAGGTGTTTGCCCAAGGCAATGGTAAACAGTCTAGGACGGGATTGGCTGAGAAGCTGAATGCCTTCACAGCACATGGAATTATGGGCTAGAAGATTGGAAATAAAAGAAGGGCTCTCAGGCTGCCTCTCTCTGGCTTTCTTCCTCCTCAAGAATGCCTGGATGATTATGCTGTGGCTGGCGGCAGTTCCCAACTGATGGTATTTTGGGATGGGAATAAACTCCAGGCACAGCCTAGGGTCTGGTTGGGCTGCCAGAGGGTGGCAGTGTGGGTATTCTGGAGGGGACAGGCCCTGAAGGAGAAGTCTGCTATTCTTACAAAATTGTGTAGCTTTTGTATCTTGTGTTGTTTTAGTTTGTAAACTAACCCTATAGAAATAAGAAAATTAAAACTAACGGGGAAATGACAGGAGAACTCAGGTGTTAAGAGCTTAGCCTTAATTGTTAGATTTAAGTGATTAAAGCTGTAACTGAAGAGCTAGAGTTTAGCTTGAGTAACTAATGCATGTGGAAAGCTGTTATTCCAAAATTGTGAAGCTTTTGAATAAAGATTCCTTTCTTTTATCACCAAACCTTGCCTCTGGAATTTTGCCCAGAGGGTGGCAGAGGGCAGCAGGATCCCAATTCCTGACTGGTAACAGCAGTAGCAGCAGCAGTAATAATATTAGTGGAGGCTTAGGTTGCTTTCTGTTCAATTACTGCAAGGGGCATCTTTGCCCATAATTATTCTTCTATACCTGCCATTTTTAGTGATGCAGTTCATGGAGGTCTCTCCAAGGAGGCTTAGAGAGTCTAGGTGAGAAATACCAGAAGCCCAGCCATTCCAGGATCCCTGGAAACCACTTTGGGCCATTAAGTCCTAAACTTGCTTTGCCCATTTGCAAGTCAGGAGAAGGCTTGGGCAGTACCTGAAAGAACAGTGTTTCAGAAAATGCAAGGCTGGGCTCAGGGCTGAGGGAAGGTGGAGGGGCACCTAGGGTTGAATCTGGTGCTCACAAGTGTGCCCACTCCCTAGAAAACTATTAAGTGCCAGGAGACTCAGAATTCTGGGCTTCTACCTACCTTTCTCCCTGGGGCTCCTGGGCCTTAGGCTGTGGTGAGCTTGCTCCCTCTGCTGGCCAGCCACAGCATCCTCAAGAAACAGTGTCCAGCCGACTCCTGCAGTCCTGTGCATCATACCTGTGTAAGAGGATACAGCCAGGGGCCCCCTGAAAGGATTTGTAAACGGGTCCAGAACTCAGGGTGTCCAGGAAATATTAAAAACATGGGATGTCCTCACCCCCATAAGTCTGAGCTGGGGGATGGGATACTTGGAGTAGGGCCATTGAGTTTTTTTGCATAGCAACAGTTTTGCAGATAACCTCTAGAACCATCAATTAACATATCTATAACCTTTAACTGGTTTCCTAGATTTGTTAAATAGCTGTGGCTTTGCTTTGATCCAGGGAGAAGGGAGTGACTTCCACCCAAGATGTAACTAACTGGGAGGCAACTCCCCCTGGTTACAGAGCCTGCATGAGAGCTTGGAGATGACTGGCTCCACACCACGGGGCCATGTCTGCCCAGACTTACTATGGCAGCCCAGAAAAGATGGAAAATGCGGGAGTGCTGGCAACTGTAGCCAATTGTGGGAGGAGTTGGTAATGGGGCTGCAGAGGAAGATTAGAGCTGGGATTTAAAC